>QLYP01001210.1:0-13697 GCA_016647725.1 Nasonia giraulti | reverse complement strand
TTACGCATTGTCAACAGTAATTAGCATAGTTGCAATGCATAGCTTTACCATTACACATAGCGAAAGAACATTTTACCGTCCCGGGCGGTATGTTATCGATCGCGCATCTCATGTTACCGGCAGAACGCCAGAATTAGACTAACGCGCCGCGCGTAGTCGGGGTGCGTACTAGCTCTCGGGGTGCCTCACTTTGGGATGGGGCTTTGCGCTTCTATTAAGGTCTATCTTTGTTGGTTATACTAAAAGCACGATCACGTGACCGTTGAAGTCATGTTCACAGCTAAAAACAGTTTTGCTCCTATAAACATATTTTTGTTTTGGTTTTCTTAGTTTTAAATATGCTACTATAAATATATTTTTTCAATATGGATCAATGATTAATACATACCGTGGTATTTTGGACCCATACTCAGCTTAGAGGTAGTAGCTGACGTAAAGTTATGTCTATCTACTTTGGCCTTCAAATATAACGTACAGAGCTTCCAATTTTATCCGCCAGGGGTGCCACTTTTGCCTTAACTTGCGAATAGTCATGGAGGCTGAACAAAGGAGAGGAGAACGAACGCAATGTGTGTATCATGGTGTAAGGAAAACAAGGTGTGTTCCAGACGTGAACGCGTTTTTGACCTCTTCTGCGCAGCTCCCACTTTCCGCCATGTTGATTATATATAGTAATAGTGCGCACGTTAAATGTCTGTAGTCTGCACATGTAGTCTGTGTGTTGATAATGAAAAAAAATAAATAATTATGCCGAAGTGTTCTGTGAATTGCTGTAAAAATAGCAACAAAAATACCAAATACTGTGAAATACAATTTCACAGATTTCCAAAAGATCAACAAATAAGAGATCATTGGATTAAAGCATGCAATAGAGAATCACTTAACCTAGAAAACGGTAATTTCAATCTACAATTTTCATTCCTAAAATAACATTTAACAATATTTCTCAAGTATTTTTGTAATTAATAATTACAATAATGTTTTCAGCTAGAATATGTTCTATTCATTTTAATCAAAATTGCTATGTAAAAAACCAGATCATTTGATTGTTCAAGTTTGTTTCAAGAGGATCATTGCTTTACCCTTCAGATAATTTGTTAAAAACTGCACGATTGACAGAAGTCATATTTAATAAATTTCATGGCGAATTTTTATCAGACTCTGATATGATATTTACTAAAGTTGCTTCATTAGTCAAATTGAATTTTACTGATCAATTTTCTATTCCTGATGAAGCTTTATTATGTCTTGTCCGAACTTGTACTTACATATACGCTTAAGACATTAATAAACAAAAAAAAAGCTTTAGAAAAAATTAGAATGGCCAAAAGATCTGCTACCCTGCTAAAAATCCCAGATTAAAATCGATAAGAGAAAAATGAATCGACTCTGAGACTATATCTTAATCAAAATTATTACAATTAAAAGGAATGAAAGGTATTTAAATCTATCAAAGCGTAAAATATATGATATCGAAGTAGATTAAAACTGATTAAAAAATGACGATTGAAATCAAATTAATTAGATAAGTATCATTATATTATAAATTGAATCAATTTAAAATGTTCAAAAAGGAATTAAGATATAGACTCGGAATCGATTCAATGCTTTTATGAATTAAATCTGATTGTTTAAATAGTTTTTAAATCAATTAATTTACGAATTTGTTACTTTGCTCGCGCTAATTTACAAATTTGACTCAAACGCATTTTGCACCTAACGGTAATCAACTGAAAAACCTAGCCGTCGTGGGGGATCGAACCGGGAACCTCTAGATTGAAAAGCAGACATGTTACCGACTACACTATCACAACTTCATAATGCGTGATAATTCGAATCGTCCTTATTAATTAGACGAGACTTTTTTTAAACAAGTGTTAATTGAAATTGTAATTTATAACCATGTACGTGTGGGTGTAAGTTTTGCTTAAAGATGATGATTGGGTGAACTAGTATTTTTGTAGACGACGTCCAGGAGTTCATTGAAGTAAAAAATGAAAACAATGTATGTGACAATATAAAGTAGATTAAATTTCAATCGAATTCAATCGATTTCAATCCGTGATTTTCAGCAGGTTTAATAAAGTCAATCGATTTTAATAAAGTTTCAATTCAAATCGATTGTAGTTAATAAATCTATTCTGTCTTCTACTGCATTTGACCTTTCTTATATAGTAACGGAGAAGAAATCTTGTCACTTGCGAGTATGAACATTTGAAGCGACACCAAGCGGTTATATTAAGAAACATAGGATCGATTAAAACCGACTAGTTTCGCAATGAATTTAATCGATTCCAATCGAAATATAAACGTTTTTTTCTCATAAGGGATATTACAAAACTTTGATCATTAAGGTCACTTAAACAGTTATCAAAATTACTTGTAAAATTAAACCGATTTAATATCGACTAATACGTTGATTCATATTTATTAAAAGAATCCCAATTGAACTGCATTAAAATAATCATCGCATAAAAGTCGATAAAAATATCTTCATTTTGATATTCAGATTGCGGTTGAAACCAATTCACATTGATAATTTAAAACGTCGATTAAATCAATCTCGTATTTTTAGCAGGGATTCTTTTTTTTTGATTATTTAACTTGATTGTAGTATAATTGAATCTAACCCTAAAAAAGTATCGAGATCGATTAAATATTATATAAACGAATTATTAATTCAAATTTATTGATAAAATCACGAACAAATCATATTAGAAAAATGATTATTATTTCTATTGTTTGAATCAATTAAAGTACTATTAAAACCAATCCTTAAATAACAAAGATTAGGGTCGACCATGGTATGTATGTATATATATATATATATACTTTTCGTATTAAAACATCATTAAAATCAATAAGATCAATAGGAGACTATACAATTCAATATGAAAAATCACAATAAAAATCAATAGCTAATACCAACTGATTGATTTGTATTAACTCCAATAGTTATTTGTTTGTAGAATTTTATTCAATCCTATCGATTTTAATTGATTTCTAATACAAAGTGACTGAACACGTGATTGATCGTGTGATAAATCAAGTGATTTTTCCCGCCAGGGCATATATTTGAATTTCGCTCAAGCATTCCTATTGATCGAAAATCCAATATGGCGGAAGTTGGGAGCTATTGGTTGTTTTTGGAAGTATGCGCAAGAGCACACCTTGTATGTATGTATGTATGTATGTATGTATGTATGTATATATATAAATATATATATATATATATATATATATATATATATATATATATTGTGACGAGCAAACGCGAATTCGTATTTCGCGCGCCGGGATCCACGACGAGGACGTAGCAGGGTGGATTTTCAGGTCCTACAACTTTGGTCTCTACCACTTTTTTTAATTTGACGTTGCTAGAGGAATTACGTAGGCGGGGTTTCATTCTGGCTGCAGGACATTGAGATGACCTTCAGTGCCGCAACCGAACATACCATTCTGAACGTAAAATTTACCGCTCTTTCCATTCCCGCAATAAAAGAATGGGGTTCCTATTTAAAAAACCAAAGTTGACCTTCAAATGACCTTGAAAAACGCATTCAAAGTCAAATCCAAGGTCACTATCGGGTTGCCCCTTCGATATCCTACAACTTTGGTCTCTACCATTTTTTCGATTGTGGCTGTCCCTGACGAGTTATGAGCGGTGCCCGTTTAAATTGGGTCACCCTGTATATACGCTGCAGTTGCGGCGTGCTGTCGGTGGCGTACCTTGGACGTTGTTACCGTCGCCTGCTGATGATGGTGGAGGCGAAGGTGATCTCGGCGAATCCATATCCAGGATGCACGAGCAACGCTGTTTGTTGTGTCGTCACCTCCTTCACCACAAAGAGCCACTTTATCCGAGGAGGAGGAGGATGATGAGGAGGAGCAGGAACAGGAGGAGCAGGAGGATATACAAGCTCCTCCTTGGAGGATGATGCTGAGAGCGAGATAGAGGACAGCGATCACGTTTTTTAGCTTCGATACTTGCGAGAAGCGCATCGCGTTGGGCTGCTAATTTTTTCAATTCTGCCATGCCAGCGACATTATTCAATTCTATGCAGTCGACGACGATAATGTCAGCAGCAGCAGCAGCAGCGAGGAAGAGGGCCTATCATCGCCGGCAATATCATCGGACTCTTCAACAGTGCTGAGCCTTACATTGTCGATGCTGCAAGAGGTCGGGTTCTACGATGCTGGTGACCATGACGATCATCGATGACAGCACAGCGAGCGGCATATCGCATGTAGGCGGCGGATGCGGCGGTGACGGCGGCGATACCTCGAGCGAAGAGGAACCGTCGCTGAACAATAGTATTGTAAGCGGTTCTGCTGCAGCTTCTGATTCGGATCAGGAGGAGGAGAAGGAAGCTCGTGACGATGACCGTTATCGTCGCTTCGAAATTATCGCGAATACGGTGCATCGCGTACGGAAATTCCGTACAGACGCTCGCCGTCTGACGCTACGGATTAAAACACCGCCTCGTGGGACCAACATCCTCAGATGGGTTGAGTTAGCAATA
This sequence comes from Nasonia giraulti, assembly GCA_016647725.1. NCBI lineage: Eukaryota > Metazoa > Arthropoda > Insecta > Hymenoptera > Pteromalidae > Nasonia > Nasonia giraulti. The sequence continues at coordinate 9,174 of QLYP01001210.1, read as the reverse complement.
CGTGACATTTACGAGTATTTGCTAACTCTAACCAAAAGCGGGAGCGATTGCGTCGGTGTTTCAATCTCTAGCGAATATTTCGCAAACGGGTCGGCCGGGCTCTCGTACCGCATTGGCGGGAGCAAAAGCGATTTAACTCCTGCGAAAGTTTTTTTCTCCCGTCGGTCGAAAAACTTCGACTTTAGCCCTTAATTTTAGGTCCAAAAACCGCGGAAATCGTGCATGTGTGGTAAAAAATATTGTTTGCTCGCTGACGAATTTCTTTTTTGTAAACTGCAAATTTTGAGTTTAAGTCATATTTTGAAAATTTTGATAATTATGAAATTTTTCGCTTTATAGACATGAAAAATACGAAAATCCATATATGCGTCACAATAACTATGATGTGCACCAAGGGCTAAATGGGCTTTTTTAGACCGAGTGTGGCGTTGGCAGTACTCGTCTTCGGCTCGGAGACGCACTTTACACTCTTGGTACACAATATACGATTTTATTTTAAAAAATGCAACCAATTAAACATTATATTTACCCTCCTGAAAAAAATTACGTGATTGAACACGTTATTTATCTAATGATTAATCACGTGATATTATCGATGAATTAATCATATGATTAATCATTATAATTTCAAATTATAATTTTGCATTATTTCTGTATACACTCATCCACGGGCCAAAAATTCTATGAAATATTTATATAAGCTGCATCTTCTATAATAAACGATGTTTTCATCTTTAAAAATATCTTAATCGAAAGCAAATTTCCTGTTTTATATTTATGGCCAAATTGTTAAATTTATCGTAGTAAAGTTACACACGTTTAAAAAGAATATAATTTTTTACACATTTTGGCTAGAAATGGATGTATCTTGCGATTTAAGGCCTATGAAATAAAATGACGAGTGATCTACTTCCATTTTGGGGATACCAGAAAACATCTCTAAAATCTGCAACACTTTTTCTGAGACAGGTAGCTTTGCTTGAAAGTGTTTGCTTCGCGGTTACAGCTGTGACGTGTGCTATATGAATCAAAATAGAAACTTGTCTGATCCAGATGAAAGTCTTGTCTTCCTCAAACATGTTTGTGCTTAAGTCGCTTTCACTCCCTAGTAGGTACCAGAGGTTTGCTATTGTTTCGGCTGGACAACCAAGGGCGTGACACATTAACATTTTCTCGCAAATTGATAAGCTTAAGGTAAGTTCCAGTTTTAATATTATATAGCGCTTTTTAATTCTTAAACTATGAGCAATACGTTTTATAGATCTATAGTTTACAGCATAACCACAGGAATTTTTTTAATGAACTTAACGTTTGTTTATAATACCATATATTTCATATTCAAATTTGAGTTTTGAGCATATAACGAATGAGACACCTTTCTTAGGTCTACTTTGTGCTTTAATTTTTAAAAGAAGAGCAAGCTTATTAGTTTGTGACTACTGCCAATTGTAGTCAGTAATACAATACATCACTAAAGATTATGGAAAATGATTTCTTTGAATATACATATAAGGGCTCCAGAGATTTGTAAACAAAATCGACAAATCACGGTGGAATAACTCATGTATCTAGAATCAAATACGGTCTCTGAATGTATGCGTATTGATAAATGAAATATCAAATGATAAATAAGTACGTTTCAAAATCAAATCAATAAAATAAAGAATAAAACCGCTGCCAATCCATTGGCACGTAGCTTCCTCCAACTGAATTTATAGTTAAAAAAAAAAGAATTAATTAAATATACACTACGTTAATGCTTTTCTAATTGAAAATGTTACTATTACTTTTACTCTAGGGGGAACCAAAAGAATTTTTCAAAAAGCGCATTGACTTTTACTTAGAAACCGATTAACAAAATGACTTATGGAAATTACATATTGCTTTTTTTGTGGTGACGTCATTATTTTCATCAAAAAATTTAAACCTCAATAAATACCATAGAGTCTTCATAACCTCATATAACTATGGATTTTCTCAAAACAGTCTGAGCTTCAATTAGCGAGTTATAAGGTTTAACAAAGATAATAATTTTTAGTTATACAGGGTATACAGGGTGAGAGACAAAGAATTTGAATCTTAATATCTTTTAAACTAATTGGTTTCATCAGCTGCAAAAAGATCAATCTTTTATCAATATTTCAACTTAATTAAAGGCTTTTTACTCCCGTAACCTTACGACATAGAAAGCCTTTTTTTTTAGCTTTCGATTTTTAGCTCTAAAACTAATTAATAAAATGCCTTGAAATTTTTATAACAAGTAGATGTTATCGTTTTTTATAGTCTTGAATTTATCAAAACATTTGACAATTTAGTTTCTAAGATATGAATTTAAAAAAAAATAATCACATTTTTTATCATAACAATTAAACGGAACAGTCCATCTGGAAAGTCTTTAGGGAAAAAATAAGCAATTTTATGCTTTTTCAGGAACACTATTGCTGAATTTATTGTATACATTATATCATTTAAATAAAGCAAATATATTTTTTCAAGAACCGAAAAATGGCCTTAGAATGGCCATAAAATGGTCAAAATCATGAAAATATTTTTTTCCAAAAATCAAAATTAGAAAACATACATGCATGTCAAATTTTATTACGATCGGTTGCGTCGTTTCAAAATGATGACGGTATACATATATGTATATACACACAGCCATCCGAAGAAGAAACATTTTCTAAAATCGCATGATTCGAACTCTAATCACCTCCAAATGCGTTTCTTTGAAGTTTTAGCGTAACTGAAAATTTTACTGTTACAAAGCTTCTTCTTAGGAGGGAGCAAATGAAATATAAAAAATGGTTAAAAAGACCACATAGCCCTTGATTCACACCATAATTTTTGTAACGCACGAACTTATTTTCGTATTTTTTCACATGTGCGTATTAAGCAGGATGACGACCACTTTTTTTCACGACAACCTCGTATTAAAGGACAAATTATTATAAATTTAATAAATTAATAATATAAATACATCAAAACCAAGATTATTTAAAAAGCGGGAAAAAAGTACATTACCATACTAGTGGAATGAGTCGTACTTTACGGCACAGTTGTATAGAAGCGCCTGCGAGCAGCAAGTGAACTGAACGACGTTAAGTTCACTCGCTGCTCTCGAGCGCTTCTATACGCCGTGCTGTAAAGTACAACTTATTCCACTAGTATCGTAATGTACTATATTTCTATTGCCGAGAAAATTATATTTCTTTGTACAACCAATCAATTTAATGAAAAAATAAAATGCACGGTGATCAGGTTACGCCATTCTCAAAATCGGGATTAACACTCGGTAGTCAAACTTGTAGTCTAACAATCAAAAATCAAATATTCCCATTTAGTCCTGGCAACCGGTATTGAGTATCTTCGTATGATAGTCAAGTTGAACATATACAATATCCTAGATGTGTTGATAAACCACATATGACAAAATCAATGAATTTATCATTTTTAATCCAACTGAGCAAATTATGAAAAAAAAAATTAAGAATTGAAACATCATCAAACGTTAAAAGCAAATAAAACGCTAAAGTCGTCCTTTCGCTAGTTGCTTGGCGCCCACGTTCTGGCACTCGACGTATCCCCCACTAGCGTTGTAATATTTTCATCGATTTTGCGCTTCTTAATGCACTTTTATTAATTCAGATTTATATACATATGGGCTGTTCACAGATAAAACAAGTGGATTGTATAGTTGTTTTGTATGCATGCAGAAATGACACATTTATTGCAACAGCAGTCCAAAATTACTTATTGCTCAAAAAATGCTTAAATTTTTTTTATCATAAAATACACTATTGGTTTCTGCTGTATTACTCGTGGAAACAGCTTAAATAAGGCAAAATAAAAGTCATTTGTTAAAGCCGCTCTCAAAATCGGGATTGGCACTCGGTAGTCAAAGTTAAAGTCTAACAATCAGAAATCTAATATTCCCGTTTAGACCTGGCATCCGGTATTGAGTATCTTCGTATGATACTCAAGTTGAACGTTCACGATATCCTAGATATGTTGATAAACCACATATGACATAATCATTGTTTTTATCATTTTTAATCCAACTGAGCAAATTATGAAAAAAAAAAACGAAACATCATCAAACATTAAAAACAAATAACACGCTAAAGTCGTCCATTCGGGATTTTACTGGCGCCGACGTTCTGGCACTCGATGTTTACCCCACTATCGTTGTAATATTTTCATCGATTTTGCGCTTCTTAATGCACTTTTATTAATACAGATTTATATACATATGGGCTGTTCACAGATAAAACAAGTGGATTGTTTAGTTGTTTTATATGCATGCAGTAATGAATCCTTTATTTTTACCTGCTAAAGCGCTTGATAATTATTATTGCACAAAAAATGCTAAAAGTTTTCTTTCATGAAATACACCATTTGGTTTCTGCCGTATAAGACGAAGATTTGGCACCAGGTGTTTCCCCCATTTTCGTCCTAATATTCTCGCCGGTTTAGCGCTCCTAGGTAATTTTATACGCTACTTTTAGGCATGAAAAAAGGCCCATTTCATACGCGTGTTAAGAAAAATTTATTAAATAGAAGCTGAGATATAAGCGATGCAGTTTTCAATCATGCAAGTATACAGGGTGAGAAGAAAAATTTTGAAGCTTAATATGTTTGAAACTAACTGGTATCATAAACAACCCAAAGAAAGGGATCAAGATGCTTTATAATACTAACTAAATCAAAAATTTTGAATTGTTTATTGCCTTTTTACTCCAGTTATCGCGTCACGTAGAATAACGACTTTTTTCAGTTGTTGATGCTTTTCTCAGGATCTGTCCCATGAAATGACTTAAAATTAAAGTGAAGTATAGTCCTAATAACTTTCAATAATCATGATTTTTTTTAGAAAAATTCAAAATTTAGTTTTCGAGTTAATATAATTTTAAAAATTTGAGCTTTATGGTGTATAATAAAAAAACGGCGAACGATAATATAAATTTTCCGCAGTAATAAGATAGGTAATTTTATTTGCTTTCAGGTACATATATTAAGCAATGTACTATCATCCACTTTTCCAATAACTATTAGAAAAAACTCGAAATCGATATAAAAAAAATGGCTCCAGAAGATGTAAAAACGGACTATTATTCCGCTATGTACTAGTAAAAACAAAGAAAATGAGACTTAGTGGCTTAAAATCCACTGAGTAGAAGCTGAGCTAGAGGCGATGCAGACGAATATACACACACACACATCCATACGGACATTATCTAAAAACACTATTTTTCGTCTTAAAATGCCTCAAAACATATTTCCTACATGTTTTTACACAAACTTCAAAAATTACTATTACAAGCCTTCCTTAGGAAAGAAGCAAAATTAAAAAAAGATAAAAAAAAAGAACAAAATTCTAGATAGAACTCTAAACTAAAAATCAAAACTTTAATTTGATTATATTCTGCTCTCGTGGTATAAAACATGTTTCGATAGTGTGAAAGGGGTTTTTACCTCATGTGACTTTGCTCGTGCGAAAAACGTTACATGAGTTAAATAATCACTCATCATTTTAATTTTGGGTGCTATTTGAGGCTATTACAGATTAGCTATTTATAGATTATTTACAGATTTAGAAATTATTTACTTCGCCCTTTAATTCTCATCAATCTAAACACATATTTTGTGTGTTTTGAGGGTTTGTAGTAGCTTAGGTCTGTGACTTAAGTAAATTCGCTATTACACATTGTAATAAAGAGCTATTTAAGTCATAGATAAGCGTGAACTAAGTGTGGTTTTAGGCCACGCAGTGCTATAAAATTATAATAAGCACACTCATTTATTATTAGCTTCAATTTTCAAAAAATAGTTAGTTAACAAACATTTTCGATATTTGTTTCTTTTTTACCAAACTTTAGTGTTTAGAATAAAATTGTTTGTCTTAAAGTGAGCTTATTTTCTAGATAATTGTAATTTATATTTATTCCAGGATACTCTTTGATTTCTTTCACCATGCAATCAAAAACCTCATCTTTTGTTTTGATCCAGTAAACTCTAGCTATTTTGCTATAATCATCAATAAAAAAAAATATTTTTCCCCTTTTAAACTAGCAGTTTTAAAACTGCCACACACATCCGTGTGTATAATCTCTAAAATATCATATGCTTTTACAAAAGATGTTAAAATGACTATCGGTCTATACGACCACGATTAATTTTGAAATAATAAGCTATGACACTGTTCATTCTCAAAATTTGAGATCTCTGAACAGGCATGTCCTTCAAAAATAAAATAAATATCTCTGCGTTTCGTCCCACCGTCAGATTGGACTCCCAGTAAGGATCTGACGGTTTCCTTAGACGCCTGTCGCCGTGTCGAGTCGCGGCCTTTAAGTAGCCCGAATCTCCGTTTTTTCTTTCGAGGGAGAGAAAAAGAAGACTTAGCCATCGTCAGGCGTCTAAAGAAGTTGTCAGATCCTTACTGAGGAGTCCAATCTGACAGTGGCAACAAATTTCTTTCTTTGTTACAAAGACATTCGATCTTTTTTCCACTTGATCGTTTTGATTATTCATTTCGGCTATTTAAATTTTATTCTTCACGTAGTCTGCCGTTTGATCTTCTTCTTTAAGAGTATATATTAAGTCACCAATGTAATTATATTGATTTGGTAGCGCGTTCAGCATGTAATTTAATTTTTCTTTCTCACTTATTTTAGCACCAGCACTTTTCAAATCGCTTGCTGTTTTTTCAAAATCACTGGAAGAGGACGTCACATCACTGTATTTTTCCAGTTTCAACTTTTCTAATTTGTTTCTACATATGATTTGGAAAGCCGTTCATTCTTTCAAGTACATGCCGTCTAATTTCTTTATTATTCTATAGGCTGTCGTTTCTACAGAGACAAATTCTAATTGCCTATTTGAAGTCAAATTATAAATTATATTCGTGGCCTTTAAATCATTATCATACCAGGCCTCTTTATCTTTTGTTTCATCTTTCTCTCTTGTTATTGTTTCTTGACATTTCTTTAATCTTAAAAACTCTTTTTTTTTCTCCACATACTATAGTCCTTCCCGTTGAACACCGGTATAGTCAGATCTTTCTTCCCCATTTCTTTTTCTTCAACTTTGTTTTCTTCAGTATTAAACTTTTCTTCGTGTTCAGATATTTTTTCTTCTTTGTTTTCAAGTGTAACTTCCGATGTCGTAGCCTCTATGCTATCAGCCATCAAACACGCGTTTCACTACTAAATTTTAATACGTTTGCATCTTTTTTCAAAATTTTTCAAATCTTTTGCTTCTATTTAATAGTCTTTTTATTCTAGTTTCTATTCTAGCTAATATTTTTCTTCCTTTGTTAAGCAATCATTTTCGATACTTCGATTCTATTCTTCTTATTACGGAGCGCTATTCATTATCAAAATTAAATTCTTCTTTTTACTAACTATTAGTATTTTTATTCTCTCTTTTAGTCGTGATTAGATAAAGCTTAAGGAATCTAAGTGGCGTTTATGTGTAAAACAAAGAAACGTTCTTTGGTTCCCAGTGCAACGTTGCAGCAATGTTTCCACAACGTTTCCTGCTATGTGGGATAAGCTACTTGATTCTTTTACTGAATAAGTGCTAAAATAATTGTACAGGTTGTAATAAAATTGGAATCTGATTAAACATGTCATTTGAAATATCATAAATATTACAAGAACATATTTAACAAGATGGATTCTGTGCATGTTGGCTACTTAAATCTTTTACACGATAAGTACTAAAATACTTATATCTTTTGTAATATACCTGGAATCCGATTCAAAATGTCTTTTAAGGTATTATAACCATTCCAAGATCCTATTTGAGAAGAGTGTAATAATCATGGTCAAAAACTTTTCATTTAGCTGAAAGGTCATTTTTTACCGGTCTTCTATGCGACTTTTTATTTGACAAATCATAATGATCATCATGAGATGTTCTGAAGAGGTTGTACATCTCTAGATTATGCACTACAGAGAGATCGATTCAGCGTGCCAACAATATTTTTTGCAAGACATCTTCTTTAATTTAGCTAGAAGATTATCTTTTACTCATCTTATGCGCTACTCTTGCGTCGACATATAAATTGGATCACCAAAATAAAATAAAAGCATTTATTTAAAATTTACATAGATTCGATACATGTTGGCTACTCAAATCTTTTACTCAATAAGTAGTAAAATACTTAAATCCGTTGTAATATAATTGGAATCCAGTTGAAAATGTCTTTTAAGGTGTCATAAATATTTGAAGATACTATTTGAGGAGAGAGTAATAATCATTAAATGAAACTTTTCATTTAGCTAAAAGGTCATCTTTTACCGATCTTCTATGCGACTCCTTGTTTGGCAACTCATAAGGTTGAATAGGTTGCACATCTCTAGATCAGGTAATATCAGAAGATCGATTAAGTATGCCAACGATATTTTTTGTACAAAATCTTTTATTTAGCTTCCAATGTAAAAAAATTAGATATAGATTATATATAGATTTTGTACAGTATACAGTTCATAGACAATTTGTATACAGGATTGAGCATACACAATTTACATATCGTTTATATATAAAATAGAATTCCAGTATTTATTAGAGTAAAATAACAGTATTTTATAGTCAATATTTTGGTAAATCGCACTTTTTCACTTTACACGAAACTTTTCAATTTGTTGATACATCGGACGTCAATACATTAAGGTTTGTCTTGTAGCTATTAGACCAAAGCATGCTTTGTCGAATGTAGCACTCGATTAAATATCGTCGCATTGCATGGGATGTAGGATGACGAGCAGTGAATTGTCTCTAGATGAGGTAGATCTGTCGGTTTTCTAATTATTTGCCGAGATATCTGAAAATGAAAAAATTAAATACTACAAAATATCTTGTTGTATTTTCGGATATATTTAACTTTCAGGCGCATCTATGTAAACGGAAGAACATATTAACAACATAGTTACCGCATAGATAGTTTACTTTACTGTGTTAGAATAAGACGTTCGAACTAAATTTACCGATATGAAAGATATTATATATTCTATAAACTTATCTGAACAATTTTACGATGACCCTTTCGATAATTTTGGCCTGGTGCATCAACTTCGGTGAATATGTTTGAGAGCATCCACAGCGACAGCGCATGAAAATTTTTAAAGGCCGGCACACTGAAGTTGTACACATGTGAAGTTGCACAAACGT
>QLYP01000121.1:377059-417139 GCA_016647725.1 Nasonia giraulti | reverse complement strand
TTGAAGGACTTGGTCAAGGTCAAATTTAAGGTTCCCATCGGATAGCTGGGAAAAAATCCTAACAACCATGTGTTTTTATTTTTTTTTACCTTTGTTAGTTCGGATGTTATCATGCCGTTCCGGAACTTTTCAGACACCCTGTATAACAATAAATTCTTGGCAGCTTTGTGTTCACGTCGCGTAAAAAATTTGGTTACGTTTGAGTTAAATTCGAAGTTTTACTCGCGATTTTTTAATGCTATCCCTGGCGGGAAAAATCACGTGATTTATCAAACGATCAATCACGTGATCAGTCACTTGATTTCTCACATGACTTATCACGTTATTTCTCACGTGACTATTTGGCGTGATTTCTCACGTGAGAAATCACGCCAAATCTGAAAAAAAATCTAATTTTACAATTAAACATAAGTTTATTTTGCGTTTTCATCTTTATAAATTAGAATAATTCTTCTATGCTAAATAATATAATGGTAATATCAAATTTAGATTATAAATATCAATCTTAACTTCGAAAATATTTTAAATCTTTTCAATTTTTATCTTGAAGTATTCGTGTAAATTGTAAAAATCATAAATCAAACATATTTTTAGGTAAAAATAGTATAGAATTTCAATACCTACAACAGTACAAATAGCTCAGGCAGTAAGATAACGGATTGGTTTAAATTTTTTTGCGGTCAATTTATTTGGATTATTAACAAATCTAGTTTACATAATTGTTTAGTAAAAATAAAATAATTTATTTTAATAAAAAGAAATAATTCAATTTTATGAGTGGCTTCTGACGTCATTTTTAACGTGACTTCTCACGTGAGATATCACTCCAAATAATCACTTGAGAAATCACGTGATAATCATGTGAGAAATCAAGTGACTGATCACGTGATTGATCGTGTGATAAATCACTTGATTTTTCTTGCCAGGGATATGCACAAATAGTTTAGTTATTCCTATGAAACTGAATTCAAAATTAAATCGTGAGTTTTTATGTATAAATTATTGTGCGGGATACTAAATACAGGCTGCAATAATTTGAAAGAGAGATGAAGAGAGAGAGAGAGAGAGAGAGAGAGAGAGAGAGAGAGAGAGAGAGAGAGAGAGAGAGAGGAAAAGAGAGATAAAGATAACCATATTCAATATTGAAAGTTAAGTATTTTCAATCTATAAAATTTTAACATAGTAGATAGACCGAATATCCAATAAAATGTCAGAATCTAAAATAGAAAAAAATATCCTTGGAGATGGCAATTGCTTACTTCGTTGATTTTCGTATTTTTTATTTAATACGTAAGAAAATCATATGAAAATTAGAGCCAAAATTGTAAATCATGTTTATGAAAATTGTGAATATTTTGAACCATTTATCGTAGGCGTCGAATCTTTAAAAGTTACTGATAGAAGTACTTATAAAATGCATATGTCAATGAATGGTACGTACGGCAGTGAAGTGGAAATTATAGCATTTGTTCGTCTATATTGTTACGTCATAAGTTGAATAAGAAAATATAAAAATTTAAATAAAATAAAATGACGACGCAACTACGTGATAAAAAAGAAAATATTTTCCGTAGAGCTTAAGAGCAGGCGAGCGTTTGGACAGCGCAATTAGACAGTCCGAAGAAATAGCAATTAAGAGCAAGCGCAGGTATAGCGATCATGATCGGTATACGGCTGGCAGCGGCCCTGTCGTAGAATTTGTGCGCAGCCGAGAAAAACTAAAGCATCTGGGGAAATTGCGTGCGACAATCTGGCGCCTCAAGTTTTTCAGTCTTTGCGTCACAGAATGCGAGGCTGTACAAAGCAAATTTTAAATTTTAAAAATAGAATATTAATAATTAATAAAATAAAAATTTAGATCTATATAAAGTATGGACAGTTGAAAAGTATTAAGTTGCAACTGTGCATATTTTATTTATTTTAAATATGTAGAACTCGTAATCGAAGCGTAGAAAATAAATAAATAAATATAAATATTAAGTTTAAATAATATTAAAACATTGTAATGAAGTTTTAAAATTTTAAAATATTAAGTTATAATAAGTTTAAATTAATTGCAATAGTAAAATAAAATCATAGTGGATAATTATTATATTATATAAGCAAAAAATGTAAAATCTACAAATTATTATAAAATAACAAATAGAAAAGTTGTAAATGGTACAGGGAGGGCCATCTAGCGGAAAATCGGGAAGGTTAGGAAAATAGCGTAGACGGGACGGAAGGTGAAGCGAAAGAAGATCGGAAGAGGCGGTAGCCAAACGGAAAGCAGCAACGCTATAGGTCGATGACCGATATAGAGGGCGCAGATGTGGACCCAAAGAAATGGGCCTATAGAAAAGATGCGACGCGGAGGCGAAGGAAAGAAAAGCGTGTGGAAAAAAGTTCAGTCTGTATGAGAGTCTCGTCGAGGAGTTCAGCCGAGGTGGCTGCTCCTAAGTAACATCTAAGTTAAAAATTTTGTATTACAAGCCGCGGTGGCTGAAGAGTGGACAACAATTTTCAAAGATTTTAAAATATACATTACTAAAATATACTTGTAGTAAAGTTCATTTAATTATTTTTTTGGGACATACATCAATCACAAAAATTTTATCATTTATGAAAAACAAGAAGGAAGGAGTTTACAATCCAGTAAACTCTGAACTTGCTGCAATCTTCTAAAAGAAAAGTAAGTGAAAATTATATAAGTTGGATAATAAATATTTAAAGGTTTGGGAATTTGTAAAGTGAGCAGGCTTTGAGCGCTGCCGCTTATTTTACAAATATATTTTGGGAGAACTTATCGAGTTGTCTAGAGGGTTGACTGGACTTCGCTTGTCGGAGGCCTTTTGACCTACAGTTCAACGAGACCTGTTTATTAGTTTGGGAAGGGTTTTGAATAAATTCTCGCGGAATATTAAAATAAATAAGGGAGCGACTCCATCCCGAGTTCAGCGGAAGCTGACTCAAAACGGAGAATATTACATTGTGCGCCAACGTTCGGACGTAACAATATTCTGTTACAAACTTTATTAATCCTATATATTACGGTCGCGATTCTATTACTTATAATGATAATGAATTGAATTTATTTTTATCTGGTCCCATAGACACAGAACATTATAACATACGAAATTATAACAATTTAAATTATTGGGCTAATTATGAAAAAAATTCCGATAAAAGTTACGATCATACAAATCATGATGCTTTAGAATTGAAAAGAGTTAAAATTCTATTCCCTCGGGTGATTTACTGCCCTCGCTTCGCCCGGCCAGTAAACTCTCACCCGCACCGGAATAATTGACGACTTTACTCCCTTGTTGCATCATGTACTATTAAATTCTTTTCGAGGCAAATACTAAAGCGTTCTTATATTGCTTTTTGTTTTTTTTAAAGTCTACTTTTATTTGTATGAATGTCAGTGCTAACATCTGTATGGTATCACCAAAATAAGGACTATTTTTCCATAGTTTTATTATCTACAACTTAAGTTTGCCTCACGAAGTGTTAAAAGTCGCCATAAGTGTTACAAGTAAAGCTGCAGATTAAGCTAAAAAATCTTTGCCCAAAAGAATATTTTTGATTTAGACATTTCAAGAAACGTTTTGCAGAAATAACAGAGCTTGCATCAGACGCCGTTGAAATGCATAGCGCATATTATTATTGTTGTCGTTTTCAGAGTTATAGAACATTTTATTTTATAAAGAGGCGGATAAAAGGGATTAGGATGGGAAGTTAGAAAAGGAAAGGAAAGAGAGAAAAGAGGAACTAAAAGGTATTCTAGAGAAGATTGAAAAACTCGAAAAAAGGGAAGACAAATGTAAAATTAGAAAAACACAAATAGGGGAGACTGATGAAAACGGAACAGAAGCTGAGGCGGGGAAGGATAGAAAACAGATGGAAGAATTAGAATGGGGAATTGTGTAAGGAGAAAGAGACAGAAAAAAGAATAACATAATAATAACGGGTTGGCAGAATGAGCAGTGGGACAAGAAGGCGATGGAAAATTAGATAAAAAGCATATTAGGGATAGAGACGACATTAAGGAGGACGTGGATATAGAAAGAGAGAATTCGCAGGATAGGCGCGGAATGCAGAAACTAGGAGGAAAAAGGGTTAATTATGAGAGAAAAGGCAAGGTTACGAGGATCAGACATATTCATAGACTATGACCTAACATGGAAGGAAAGAAGAAACAAGCAAAAGCTAAGGGAATACGCGGCAAAAGAAAGAAAAGAGGACAAAGAAGTTAAGATAGGTTACAACAAGTTATGGATAGAAGGGAACAGGAGCTTTTTTGGAGAATAAAGAGGACGAGAGAGGGAGAGAAAAAAAGATCAGAAGGGCATTAGTTAAGGATAATTAGTTGGAATGTTGCAGGAATAAAGGAATTAAATGAGAGGGCATGAGTTTACTTAAAAGGGTTTGACGTAATCTGTTTACAGAATACGTGGCTAGAAGACAAAGAGGGAAAATTCTGGGAAGTGAAACTAGGAGGATTTGAAGTCAGAGCTAAAAACGCAAAAAAGAAAGTAGAAAGAGGTAGAAAGAGGGAGAGTGAAAGGGGGAATTGTGATTGCTGCAAAAATAGGAGAGAAAACAGAGAAAATAGAATGGATAGAAGAAAAGACGAATGAGTTTACTGGAGCAAGGATAAGGAGATGGGGGGATACATGGTGGATAGGAAGGCTATACGTGAGAGAGGAAAAAACAGGATAACTTTATGGAAATAGAAGACATGGTGGAAAAGGCTAGAGGAGAGAAGATGATGTGGTGCGGAAATATGAATGCGAGAACGAAATGTAAAGGAGGTGGAATAGATGAAGAAAACAGTGAGCCAGGGAATCGATTAATCAACAAAAATTAATCAATAAAAATTGTTTAAACACTTTAAAAAGTAACAAATTTTTTGTTAATATCCAGATATTTCTGAAATTAATCAACAAAAATTGTTTAAACACTTTAAAAAGTAACAAATTTTTTGTTAATATCCCTACAACTTTTTCAAATAAAGTTTTTTGTAAAACCCGACACTCATCTGGAAACTATATATGTTCAAAGCATATTTATTAGTATAAAAGTGCCCTTCGAAGCCCAAATCTCAAGTAAGTCTGCGGTAGCTGAAAAATGGAAATTCAGAATTTTGGCCTTCGAAGAAATGTCATACCTGGTAATATGGCACATATAAACATGGTTTTATGTTTCTAACATTATACCTGAATATATTTAATAGTTTATTCATTATTTAAACAATTTGGAAAAAATTTAAACAAAAAATTGAATTTTTCATTTTTTGACAATTCAAGGTATATTCGTCCCCTTAACAAATATGAATGAAAAAATAGTTTATACATTAGGAAGATATATCACAGCTCGTCGGGTATACAAGATGGACAGTGACTAGTCTTATCAGTCAATACTCAATAAATGTACTTTAAGAGCGCTTTTAAAAGCTGCCAGTGAAGGTTTATGTTTAATTTCATTCGGAAGCGAATCCCAAAGTCGTACTCCCTGTGCCTTGGAAGACCTAGCGTCCGTCAGTGGAACCTTAAGGTCTTCTGTAACTGACCTAGCCGGAGATCGAACTCGCGCTTTTTTGAAAGTTCAAATAAATATGATAGGGCACGAGAATTTAAAATCATATAAAGTAATACGGCCATAAAGTATGACCGTCTGGGGTCTGTGGGCATCCAGCCCAATCGTACCTGGTAGGGAGTTACGTGAACATCCTGCCCTATCCCAAAGATATACCTGGTACAGATATTCTGCAATCTTTGTATTCTAGTCCTTTGTTCGCTCGTAGCGTCTAACAGTATGATGTCACAATAATCTGAGTATCTCCGTGGTATACGACCGAATAAAACACAACGTATATAAAACTTTATTAATTTTGTTAGTAACCTGATCCAAATGTTGCTTTCAAGAAAGTGTTCGATCGAGCACAACTCCAAGGCTGACAAACGTCTCCGAGAGAGGAACAGTGACGTGCTGACCCAGCCCAACTCCAGCAATCCCCATCCTCTCAATCAAGTTAACAGTATATTGTGTGGCAAACTATATAGCCTGAGTCTTGCCGGAATTGAGCCAGAGGCCAGACCCTTCCGCCCAATCAGAGACTTCTTTGGCAACTTTAGAGAGTCTGGAGATACCCTCCACGATTGAGTTACGTGGTACCTGTATGTAAACCTGTAGGTCATCCGCGTAAAAAATATGTCCGATGTCACGCCCTTCAAACAGGTCCTGAATGTCATTGATATACAGACTAAATAGCAGGGGACCAAGCACGGAACCCTGTGGAACACCAAGATTTGTAGTAACCCACTCGAGGTTCCACTCTTTGCTGTAACCTGTTGTTTTCTTTCCCATATATACGAGTGAATCCAACAAAGCGCCGAGCGAGAAAATCCCATGCCTTTGTAACAGTAACGTCGGCGAAATAGTATACTGAAGTCAAACAGCAAGGATATGGTCACCAGTTTTTTTTCAAAGCCAGTTCTTATGTCCTTCATCAACTTAAGCAAAGCAGTAGTAGTACTGTGATGTTTTTGAAAGCCTGTCTGTAATGGATCTAGGATTTCTTTCTGGATAACAGCCTCCATGATTTGATCATGTACTAATTTTTCCAGAACCTTGGACAAAAAGCTCAAGAGCGCAATGGGACGAAAGTCTGTTAGAGAGGAGATCGCCGAATTCTCCTTTAAATGAATCAATTGAGCCTTCTTTCAATACTCAGTAAAAGTACTATTAGCAAAGATTAAAAATTCTCAAAAGAAAAGTACCGATGGTATGAAGTGCCTTCGCTATGATACTTTGCGGTATGCCATCCTCCCCTCTTGCCTGTGAAGAAAAGTGACTAATAGCTAGAATAACATCATACAAAGACACAGGACTTAGAGTAAAACCCATATCTGGCATTGATTCAATAACGTGCAAAGCATCCTGCACGTTCTCAGATGAAGAGCATGACACACTAGCAAAATGACGATTAAGCCCATCAAACGAAAAGCCGTGGAGGCCACTAGTCGATGCTGGAAGAAGATCGAGATTACGCAATTCCTTCTAAAAATCACTGTTATTATCAATACTGTCAGCTAGTTTTGCATGTATATAACTTCTGCGCTCATGCGCAGTAGCTTTTGACACTTCTTTGCGCAATCTCAAGAATTCATCCAAAAAAGGGATTCCTAGTTCCCTTGTACCGTCTCATCGCGGCGTCCTGCTTTCTTTTGAGTAAGTCGATGTCGGAAGTAATCTATGCTGGTTGAGGTTTCCTTGAGTGAACCGTCTTTTGTGGAGCTAAGGTGTTAATAGCTTCAGTAACATTGTCCGTAAGGTTGCGTAACAGTACGTCAAGCTCCGTAGAAGATGAATCGAACGACTTCCAGTCACAATCGGCAAGTACAGCATTCAAGTCCGCTGCATTAACTTTATTAAAAGCCCTGTAAGTAAAGAACTCGCAGAGTAGTAACGGGGTATATAAATCCAGTTACCTAAATCAAATTGTGCTGATTATGATAAGGAGCTGCTCGATTATCATGTATCAGTATAGTACCGTTAATGTCAGTCAAGATTGCATCGATCCAAGTACTAGGCTGCGTAGTAAAGTTCATAGGACCGTGATCAACGATTTTCAGAGCCAGTTCGCCTGTCAGATCATACAGGAAACTGGCGTCCTCCGACGTGGAAAGTAAATTAGCATTGAAGTCCCCCATTAAAATTTTACTGCTGTAGTCAGCACTGAATGCTCTAAGATCATTTATGAAGGACGGGGTGAATGCTACCCCTGGAGGTCTATACGCAACGCATACAAAAGTTGGATTCAGTTTTCCACCCCGAATATGGCCCATAAGATACTCTGTTTCTAGTGGTTTAGTAGGAGATGTCGTGTGTCGTGTCAGAATGAGCCAATTCCGTAAAAGAAAGGCCATCCCTTATGTACAGGGCTACACCTCCTCCACGTGTGTTCCTATCTTGAGTCGATAAAGAATAATCCTTAAAATTAACTAGCGATCTATCAGTCGGTGGGCCTAAACGTGTTTCGGCCACACCGAAAACGTCATAAGTTTGGCTGTCTAGTAAGTATTGTCTAAACTCGTCAACATGTTCCTTTAAGGAGCAGGCATTAAGGAATCCAACCCTCAATCCCTTAACACCCTTCTTCTTACAACTAACCGCACTTACAACGCACTTACTAACCGCACTTACACTACCACTAGCTAGTCATTTAGTCTTGTCAACTTTGTCCTTATTTTGATTTTATTTATTTTGATTTGAACACTTCTTTTCCAAGGACTTTATTTATGTAGATGTTGGTGTCCATAATTTTAGACGAGTCCTCAGTTTAGAGATCAAGTGCCGAAATTTATGTTGCGAGAATACAGTAAATTGAAATTCTTTTTCGCCCTAGGTTTATCTTTAACAAGAGAAGGAGCACGCAATTTCACAAAGAATAACGAAGGCCGTGTACCATTCGCTATAGCAGAGCTTCCTGCACGATCTTTAATCATATTTGGACGGCATGATACAATATCCCTAGCAGTGACCGATGGCAAAACAGTATTGACAACAGTGAGAGCAGCTTTTTCAAAGTTAAAATCTTGTCTATCTATAACATTTGTTATAAGGATCTCACTGTTGTCAACCTGAGCTTCTTTCACATTAATCGAAATTCTACCCGAACTACTACGAGGCTCAGTTTGCAAGTAACGATTGTCTAGCTCCTTTACAGCCTCTGCACTACTATCACTATCTACAGAGTTCATTGTGACCTCGCGAGCACGCTCTAGATTTCATATCGATTGTTGCATCCGCTGCAACTCGACTCTGAGTTTTGTTTTTTTCTAACAGCTGCCAGTTTGTAGCCAAAGTCTCAATGACCACGCTGATGCTTGCTGTCAGCTGATCCACAAGAGCAGAGACCCAGGTATTAAATTCCTCAACACCGACGGTAGCGCCCCCCTGCGCCAGAGCTTGAGAGACGCTACTTGGTGTCGATTCCCTGCCCACCAGAGCCTTTAAAATTTTTTTAACATCTACGAGGCTGATGTCTTCCAGTGGTGGTGCATCTGACGCCAGACTCCTCTGTAGTAAATCATCCAAGAAATCCCCTATCATTTTTATTAGAAAAGTTGGCTTCTTTTATTGTACCAGTTGCTCGCTAAATCTAGCGATGTGCTCCGCTGCAGTATCCGCATCGTCGCTGACAGTCATCGCGTTCGTAAGCTGCTTTGATAAGCAGTGTGATCCCCGAGGTGTGGTGGCTTGCTCCGTAGTATCCTCCTCACGGGAGTACTCGCGGGAACGGTCTATCTGCTCTGACGATTGAAAATCTCCAGTACTGTTCTGCGTATTGGCACACCCTGTCTGAGATGGAGAAGCAGAGAGCGAGTTATTGCCCCGGTTGGATAAGCTGAGTGTCATAGTTGATGTGGAAGTTCTCAAGGAATGCGCGGTGATAGGCTTCTTGCGTGGAGAGCCGAAAGAAAATCTCACCTTGCTGATTGGTCTGCTTAACACCACGGCAAATATCACATGCAAGTTTCTTTCCCGCACACTTCGAGTGACCGGGATTCTTGCAAGTTGGGCAGTGGTTTAATGGATGAGAGCAGATTTGTAAACAGACAGCACGCTTGGGCTGGGCGATTTTTAACTTTGTTGACATCGTAACTGGTCTGTTGCCGGCAGCCGTCAAATTAAATTATGTAATTAAATTACCGGTCTCTGTCCGGCGGTTATCACGAAAACAGAGAGTGATTTAAAGTATATGGCAGCGATTTGAATGTGTGAATTCCAAAAAGCCGGTATAGTCCAGAAGCCACAACATACGTGATAGTCAGTAGAAATGTACGATGTTTACAATATACACAAGTCATTACTAGTTTTCTTTCGTCTTGAAATTTGTGGTTTCGCCGAGTCACTCACATCATTATGACGCGCTGCATTACATCCACAAAAAAGCATAAAGCTTGATTATTCAGCTTGATTTAGCAGCTCCCTGTCACAAACAGCCAGGGTACCAAAACCATGTCTGTTACAATAGCTTTTACACTACCACTTAGCACAGCACAGTACAGAAAACGAAAAAAAAACTCGGCAACAGCAGCCCAACAATACTGCAGTAAACAACAAGTACTGCCGCAAACAACAATTACCCCAGCAAGTACAAGCCTTCCAGCAAAGATATAGACAACAAATATCAAAGCGGTTGTCAGCTCTCATGCGTGCGATTGCCTCGGCGTCTCACTCGCTACTACTCGCATCTATGATCGATGTCCGAAGAGCTGTTATTGCAGATATTAATTATTAACATTAGCCTCGTCGGCTGCACGGATAATTCGTCGTTTACTCTCGCGGACATGCATCAGATACCGAATAATTGACGATGACTTTATCGAGCCGGCAAGAGATCAACTCTGATTTAATCTGCCCGGTGAAAAGATCAACCCGACAGCCGCGGCAGCCCGTCTGTCACCTTTCCAACAATTTCGGAAAGAACTGAAAAAGGGAGAACTGGCAACGGAATGGTCAGAGCTGAAACGAAAACTAGAGAAGGCAATCAGAAAGAAAAAGGAATACGGCAAGAAAGAAAAGAGAATAAGGAATATTAGTAGAAAAGAAAATAAAAAAAAGGAGGCGGAAATGAAAAAGAGGATAAGAGAAGCGAAGAAAGACAGAACCGGGAAAAAATTCTGGGAAGTGGTAAAATGTAGAAGAAGGAAGAGAAGAATAAGAAGTAGCAGTGCAATAAAAAATGAAGAATGGATAAAACATTTCAAAGACCTGTTGGAGGAGGAAGAAGAGAGAAAGGAGGGAACAAGCCAATAAGGGATATAGGATAACGGAAAGAGTACAGGAGAAGGAGAGCATATTACTGAAAACGAACTGAGGAAAGCAATAAGAAAAATGAAGAAAGCAAAGGCGCCAGGTGCAGACGGGCTACAAAACGAGATATAGATACATGGGGAGGAACAGGTAATAGGAGAACTAACTAAGATTCTGGATAGCATTTGGAAAGGGGAAAACGTACCAGCCAAATAGAAAACAAGACTATTAACTCCGTTATTCAAGAAGGGAAGAGGGAGGACTCAAAGAATTATAGAGGTATAACTCTTGTGGACACAGGTTACAAATTATAAGCGGAAATATGCTTTAGAAAAAGAAAAGGTTTAGGTTTTACGGACGCGATTTACATTTTAAGCAAAGCAATAGAAATAGATTTACAAAAGAAGGGAGTTAAAGTGTACGCGTTTTTTGCGGGCATGAGAGCGGCTTTCGATAAGGCGAATAAGGTGAAACTGTGGTTGGGAGTCAGTAGTAGTCTAGATTGTACTAGGAACAAAGAAATTCTGGTCAATTTGATACGCGGATGACGTAGTGATGCGAACAATGCAACTGGATTAAAACAGATGCTAAGAAAATTCAAGAAAATAATAGATAAGAGAGGTTTAGAATTGAACACGAAAAAATCGAAGAATGGTGTTTAAAAATGGGGGAAGGAGAAAGAAAGAGAATAGATTTTTCTGGGACATTAAGGTATTCAAAAATTTCGAATACCTATGGTACATGATGAAAGAAAACGGGAAAGAAGAGGTACAAATTGAAAAGGTAAAAGAAAAGGCAAACACAGTAACGAGCTCGATCTGGGGGCTAGAAAAAGAATACTTCAAGGATAACTGGGAACTAAGGATGAGGTTATTTTATACGATAATGAAAAGTGTAATTAAATATGGTGCGGAGGTGTGGGGATGGTAAGGTAAGGAAGAACTGCAGAAGATACAGAGAAAGTATATGAAATATATAATAAAGCTGGACAGAACCACACCGGAACACGTACTACACTTGAAGATGAAGAGGTACAAACTCGAAGCAAGAACAAGGAGAAGAGCCATGAAATACGAGGTCAAACTCTGCAAGGCAAAAGAAGGTACCTTGTGGAGAGAATGCTGGAGAACTCTGGAAAAAGAAGAAGAAGAAGAAAGGGGAAAAGGAAGGAGAAACAAAACTAGAGAAGAGAAACTGAATAAAAAAGCTAAGCACTGTTAGAATATCACAAAAAGCTGAAAGAAAAAGAGCAGGTGTGGGTTGAGATGGCAAGAGTAGAGAAGGACATCCAGTGGCAGAATTAGGCAAGTAAAATAAGGGAATCAAGATAGGCTAAAGATGTAAGAGAACTAATAAAACCCCAAGAAGAGATTCCGGAATATTTGAGAAGAAAATGGAACACAGGGAAAAGGGCTGGCTATGACAACGAGATTCAGAATGGGCAACGAAGCAAGAAGATACAGGTACTGGATAAAAGAGAAAGAGAGAAGTAAAGTAATCAAAAATGTGTGTAAAGTGAGTATTTCTGCATAGTAAATATCATTTTAGAATTTTTTTGTTTTCGGTGTAGGGTTATTTTTGTGTAAAGTTTGTATGGTGTCATTGTAAAACTTTAATATTATATTAGCTATCCATGTCACCGCATAAAATTTTAATTTACCTGCCTGCCAGGTGAATGCATTCTTAGTGAGCTAAATAGAGCGTGTGATTGAACAGGGGGATCCGCTGAATTCAACTACTCAAAATTAGTGGTTGGCCTTATAAATTTTAAAAATATGTTCGTGTGTGTTCTAATAATGAATTGAGTATGCATTTAGGTCTCATGCAAGAAATAAATGTACTCACATGTGTGAGAAAATTTGGTGGCATTTACAAATACTCTACCAGCATTTGATTATTTCACTCCACTGTAAAGCTCCACAAAATCATACAAATGTTGTACCACGATGCATACCAAATGTATCACCAAACGTTACAGATGATAACTTAGTGCTATCGTACGACATGACAAAGCTACAAACAACTATATGCTTGCAGGATACAACTCCTGTTACAACACTAAGCATATAACTACTGTCCTCAAAAAATTGAGGCAAAATTTATATTACGTATATGAATAATACATTAAGTTTATTAAATATATGTTTTTGAATTAATAAACTAGTAATTATTTGAAGTAATTTAAATTAAATAATAACATGTATATTAATTATTCTTGATTTGGTAAATAAATGAATCTTTATATATATATATATATATATATATATATATATATATATATATAGATATAGATATATATATTTAAACAAAAAAAAAATTAATCATCATTTTTATAACTTTACTTAACATAATTACTGTTTTATTATTTCAAAAATATATATTTTATAAACGTATTTTCTTATTTATATACGTTATATCAATTCAATATAATTATAATTCAAAAATAAATGTTTATAAAATAAACAAATTAAATTACCATTGAATTTAATCATCAAACTTAATAAATTTAACAGAATTATTGTTAGATTTGGAATCTGATTTAAATTTTTTTATTAAATGTTTTGGTGAACTCGATTTATCATTTTAAATAGACCGTTTGGGAGGCATTTTATAGAATTTTTTAATTATTTTCAATAAATAACTAAACAATATTTTAAAGTTTGTAATAGCTTAAGTATTATGAAACAGTTTACGAATTTGTTTGGGTAACTATATCTCTAGCTACGAAAACAGTGAGAAATAAGGGCTATCACACGTAAAAAGGAATGGGAGGAGTGATAATAAGGAATAAAGGAATAATAATAATGAGGTTCCTCATTGTTCCTCTGTATTCTTTGCTATTTCTTTCATTTCTTTTACGTATAATAGCCCCTGGAAGGAGCAATCTTGATGTTCGTTATAGCTATCTATTAAAGCAACAGTCCTATCTTCTTAAAATTTAATCGATTTCTTTTATAATTTTTCATATAGAGTTTTATCGACTTATATCAATCTAATCCCGTCTAATGAAATTTGAAGGGAAAAATGTTATTAAAAGTTACTTAAAGTCAATGAGAAATGTTATAGATTCCTATAAACTTGTATAGAACTTTTTCAGCAGATTTGCACTTTTTAAAATGCAAAATAAAACATATCTTTAACATTATCAAATATAGAATAATTACATTAAAAAAAAATAATAACATAAATTTTATGCGCGAATATAATCAATAAATCATTAAATTGATTATACATAATTATTTTTGAAACAATAGATACAAACCGAGCGAACGTGAGCGAGCGAGGTATGGCGTG
The DNA here is from genome assembly GCA_016647725.1 of Nasonia giraulti. Lineage (NCBI taxonomy): Eukaryota > Metazoa > Arthropoda > Insecta > Hymenoptera > Pteromalidae > Nasonia > Nasonia giraulti. The sequence continues at coordinate 403,039 of QLYP01000121.1, read as the reverse complement.
CTAGTATTTTGATTAATATTTCTGTAAAATTTATCACAAACATCGGTATTTTTCCAAAGTTGAGGTATTTAGAAATAATTAATTTTATTTTCTCCTAAATCTAATTATAATGATGAGAATTTTCTATCGTTAGAACAAATATTTTTTTAATTTTTAATCATCGAAAAAAAAGCCATAATTTGGAATTTAATTACATCCTTAACGATAGAACTTAAATAACCATGTTTCATTACTGGAAGAATTTGTCTGAAATCACCTCCGAATACTATTAATTTTCCTCCAACAGGTAATTTATCACAGTATACATCTTGTAAGATTCGATTTATTATTTCTAAATCTTTTTTTAGGAATCATGGATGCTTTATTACAAATAAAGCATCCATGATTAAGGCTGGCTGATTATCCAGCCTTAATTTTTTTTATTTGATTCTAATTTCAAAAAGGAGCATCTAAAGCCAAAGGTAATCTTTTCAGACTTCTATGACTTGTTCTATGACTTGTCATTCCTTTGAGTAATAGTATAGAAGGGATACCAGTCCTAGCCATTGATGAGACTAGTTTGTTTAATAAAATATAATAGTGTATCAAAGTTTTGCATAAGACATTTTTTCCTGAATCTTCAGGACCATCAATAAAATAAATGTTAGTTTTACTGTTAACAAGCTTTAAGAAAACATGTGTTGATCTTCATTTAATTAATTTACCATCTGTTTAAAAATAGTTGCACTGTGCATTATATTTTCTTTAGACATATCATCATTAACAATAAGATTATCAGGTTCTGGTAACTATAATCTTTACAACATCTTTCTTCTGCTTCTAATACACTTTGGATTTGACATAAAGCATTTTCTTTATTTTCTTGAAAATACTCTTGAGCATTCACCGGTTTCTTGTTTGGAAAGAATATGCTATACAGAAGTGTTATCTTACATTATCGATATTTACTTTTGAATATAGTTTTTATAATATTGCGATAATTTAAATATATGCTAGAAAAAAAAAACATTTTTCTAATCCTTATGTATTTTCAAGGTTTTACAGCTCACGGCGGATCTGCCACTTGTTCAAGTGATGCAATCGAGATGTCAGAAAATCCAGAAAATGTTTTTACACAGTCACTTATATCTAATACGAATCAAGTGCAAGTAGCTACACAAACTCAGTCACCTGTAACTGTCAGCGCAGCTGTTACACCATCAGAAAAAAAATCGATTTGTTCATTGTCAACAAATAATGTTAAGGGGAAAAAAACCAGATATTTGTTTACACAACAACAAACTAATTTATCCTCTACACCATCAACACAACAGTTGGCAACAAATTTGCCGTCGCAAAATTTTCAAATGGACCCTACAACAGGTAATTATATTATTATAATCAAATTCATATATTTCTGATTTTTAACATAATCATCTTCGAAAACTTTGGTTTTTATACTAACATCTTTACTTTGGTAAAAATACTCTCTGATGGTAAATTTGAAAATTGAATAATATAATGATCAATCAAAAATATACAGAAAAAGATACAATAACGCAAAATTTCCTGTTATTTCCGATTGGATTTTTCAGTGAATTTATCGACAATTCTGTACCCCTTAAGTGCATTACGTGCAGCCCGACCTTACAGTGCTCGTGCTTTGCGCTCGCTTTACTCATCATATCAGTGTTTTATTAATTTTATAGAAATCAGTAAACAACATTCTTGCATTTTTGGATTCTTTTTGAATTTAATCCATGATCTTTCAGTATTATTTATTTTGGAATATGCGCTCTGATTAAATATTCCTAAGGAAGCTTTGTAATAGTGATTTTTTAAGTTTGTTAAAAACATGTTGTAAGTGCGTTTTGAAGCATTTTAAGTCAAAATAGATTTTTTGCCAAATATCCGTATATATGTATGAGACAACTTTTCCAGTTGGCTCATCTCCTTTTGACAGTAGTACCAGGCGTTGTTTCTTATAGTTCCTAGAAAACGTTCCTTCTTCGAGACAATTATTGTACAGGTCCACAAAGACATCGGGGCTTGCCTGGATAGCTTGTTTCAATGCAATATTGTATATGCCATCCAAGCCTAGAGCCTTGTTGTTCTTAATTCTTTTGCATGCAGCTAGTAGTTCCTCTGTGGTGATTGTTAAAACGATTTCGTCATTTGCGTTCGCTTCAGGAATAGCTGTCATTTCTAGTTGAAGGGAAAACAGCGAAGTCACAATACGGTTTAGTAATTCGGCGCTTTTAGGAAAGGGAATATAACCTCCCTTTATCGTCTTCGTAACTACTTAGTATAGTCGCTCCTAGGAATCCAGTTTAACCTCGTCCTGTAATTTTCTGGTTCGATGACACTTGATGCGAGCAGCGTCAATTTCTTTATCCCACTAGTATACTAGCGGTCGTCTATCAATTGGAGCCTTCATTGCGTCGCAGATTTAGGTGATATTTCTTATCATCTGCTCAACCTTATCATTCGCAGATCCGTGCAGCTCTATTTCTTCTAGAGCCAGCAAAAATATCTTCTTGTCATAATCCTTCGTTTTCCAACCTATTCTTTTCGTCCTTGTACTCCCGTTGGATTTCCGTTTTGGTTTTCCTATCTTCATTATTATCTCTTGGTGGTCACTATTTGTGTAATGATCGCTCACCGTCCAGGATCTTACTAAGCCAATCAGGTAGCTGTTGTGAGATCTATGATGGACCTTGCGTCTCTTCTTTGAAATGTGTAAGAGCATCCCTGGTTAACTAAGACCAAGTCTAGGCGGGCAAATGCTTCCAATAGCGCTCATCCTCTTTCGTTCGTCCTTCGGCTGCCCCACATTACTGCCCAAGCGTTAAAATCGCCTGCTTTTAGTACCGTTTCCTTCCTACAGCATCCTGTACTAGCCGGTCCAACAGTTGTCTGAATTGTTTTCTCGGCGCGTTAGAAGAAGCATGTATGTATGTGCACAAGTAGCTGTAAATGTGTACGCCTGCGATCTTAGCGCGCACGAATCCTTCATAACGTTGTAATATCCCACGTTTATACTCTTAAATTATATATTTGTACATCCTGAGAACCGGCAACCGTGTGAGCACGTAGAGAGTGCATACGGATCGCAGGTGCATCCGATTGCGACATTGCACAACAAGGCGCCGAAAATCGGAGCGAGTGCTTTGACCTCTGTGTCAGCACTCCTCGTGCGCGTGAAAGACGACTGCAAGGCGTACGCGTCGATCCTTTGTGGCGAATGCTGATTTGACTACCGCGATCTTTCTCATCTCAATTTCATAACTGCGTGAATCGGTACCGAGGCTTTAAAAACCCCGAAGCCGATCCACGCAGCGCCTTTTTACCTAGTGACTTACTCACTGGCGGCTACAACTGATTCTAAGGTGAAGCGGCGGTGTTTGCTAGTGTTATACTTTGGGAGCGTGCTAAATCCGTCCCTTGGCATAGCATACACCGAAGAGCCCTTTGAATACAGATCAGTGCCACAGAGAGAAGTACAAGCTAAGGTCCGTCGAGTGGGATCTCCGGCGTTAGCAAGAGCAGCTGACTATCCCTATTTTAAATTGCCACGTGAACGCGTGTAGATAAGACAGTCAGCATCTGCCACAAAGGGTGATTAGAACCATCTAGAGTGCGCAGGATATTGATAATAGTAAGTTGTTAAGATAAATCATAAGTACTTTACAATTAATAAATAAATAAGACTAAACTTACTAAATACAACTGTAAAACGACAACATCCTAAGCTAAATATAGTGAATCTCCGTCAACTCTGTAAACTGAACGTCTGTGAAGTGCTCTGGGCCAATAAAAACATAACAATCAATATAAATAAAACTCTTGTGTATTAAATTGATAATAATAACTAAACCTCAATCAGAACAAATAAATTCGAATCAGCTTCGCAGTCACGACGTGCAGGTAAGAGTACTTTACTTGTGGACTAACCATCAGCATCCACACACGAGACGAGTTAAGTGGACATAACGCGGAGTCCGCAGGAGACCGAAGTGTCACAAGCGACTTGCTTGCAACGACCGTAAGTACAGCGGACACTCACACGTCCACCAAATGCAGTCTAGGATAGAATAACATCCGCACGCAAATACGCGTCCACGCAGACTAACAGCGCGGGACATCCTCAATTCCACAGTCCGCGTCTAACTTTAGTAACAGAACAGGCTCTCGAGACGAAGGCTAGTTCTCGCGAATAAATAATTATTTGTAAAACTCGCGCAGCCCGTTCTACTATCTAGTACGGTCTTTACAACGTCTTGTCATTTTTTTTATAGAAAACAGCGTCTGCATGCCCATATTGCCGCTTTAACAGTACTGTCCGCAGTACTGTCCGTATCCTACGATGGTTCGTCCAGCTCCCTGTATTGTTCACAGACGATGGCTATGTTAATCTCTTTGTCACGAACATACTGGCCTAGTAGGTCCTGTGCTGTTGCGCAGTGGTTTATATTCAACTGCACTATTTTCATTTCTTGGTCCGTCAATGGCTTCTACTGCAGCTTGGTGAACTGGACATGCGTAGCTACCAGCTGCGTGGTCATTCTTTCCATTTCTTCGCTTTGTGCCCATCTTTTTCACATTTGAAGCAAAGCTTATCTCTACCTTCAGTTACTGTACAGTTTCTGTCGATATGACCAAAGCCGAGGCATTTATAACACCTACGCATTTCGTTTTTGTGATTAGCCACCCAGATCCTACAGTTGACCCATTCTATTTTGACCTTCTGTAGCTTAGTGATCTTAGCCACTATTTAAGCTGGTACCTGTGTCACTGCAATCTGCGTGTCACCGTACGCTTTCGCAGATATTTTATCGTAGAGTCTTCTTTGATGTTCTCTTTGCCAATTTCCTTCTGTAGTGTTTCTAGTTCCTTCTCTTTTGAAGTAAGTATGTTTAAATCTCTTAATTCAATGGTCTCTTCTTGCTGTAGTGCTTTTATTGCGGCGCCTTTCACTATTGCTGCTTTAACCGCTTTTTGAAAGTGAAAGGTTTTGCCTTCTCTTATGCGTTTAAGCTCTATAAAAAGATCTTCTGCCACTGTTCTACGTATTGTGTTCCCCAGATTGTGCACAGATGATTCATAGTCGACCCGGGCTCCTCCTATGTTGATGTACGGAGAGCTCAGGATGATTGCCTTAGTCTTAAGGACATAAAGCTTGAGACACTTTTGTGCAGCCCAGCCCATTATCTTTTTGATGTTGTCACTCATCCTGACAGAACAAGAATTAAGCTTCTCAAGGTGGCATTGGCTGTATATTTGCAGGTCATTCGCATAGATTAGATAGAATCGCATAGATACATCTGAATCTAGACAGAAACCAAAAAAATTGATGTACAACGCAAAAAACAAAGGACTCAAAACTAACCACTGTGGGATACCGGTGTTTATTAGCAGAATGGTGGAGAGTTCGTTGTCGTCACCAAAGACGACTGTACTTTTCCCGTGAGGTAAGACGAAAGCTAGCGAATAACTTGCTTAGAAAAGCCAAAAAAGGATAGCTTTCTGAGTAGTCTGACGTGACACACAGTATCAAACGCCTTGCTAAAATCAAATAGAAGTAAAAGATAGACCTTCTTTTTATCCATACCAAGCCTGACATCATCAGTCTTAGTTAAGCCGGACTGTGTGCTGTGGCCAGTGCGGAAGCCTGTTTAGAAGTTGTCAAGAAAAGTCTTATTTCAAGATACTCAGAGATTTGCTTGTGCACCAGCCACTCCAGCGCCTTGGATAGTAAACAGGTTAAAGAGATCAGACGGTAGTCAGTCAAAGCTGTCAGAGTGCTGACTTTGTTAAGTGCTCGAACAAGCGGCAATTTTCAGGCAGAGGGAAAGCGTGCATTGCTCAGGGACAGGTTGAAAATTTGACATTGTAGAGGAGCGAGTATTGGCAGTGCTTTGGAGATTACAACCTGTGGGATGCCATTGCTTCTCCTGGCAAGGATGTTCAAGTTTGATACATACAGTCTGCCTATGAGCGTCGTCCCTTGCAATTCTATAAAAGTATGGATCCCAAGGTAATCGACTTCTGCGAAAACGCCTGTTAAGTCTGCTCCGTTCAGTCAAAAGGTCACGAAGAGCCGTGGTGAACCCCGGATGACGTTTACGTCCTGATGTCACAGTCTTTAATGGGGCGAGATGATTTATGGCGTTTGTTAAGTTAGCGTTAAGAATGGTAATGCATTCGTCAAGTGATGACGTGGTGAGAGGTGACCAGTCACATGCGCTAAGGAAGTCCCTTAGCTTCTGAGCACAGATTCCCTCGTAGTTTCCGAAATTGCCTACGCCAAAGCTGAGCACTCGGTACGTACAACTTATATTCTAATATAGGAATATGAAACAGTTATATAGGTCAAAATAAACTATTTTTACATATTTTACAAGAATTATGCAAAAAAAAAGTATTTACGACTTTTTACCAAAAATAATTTTATTTTGAGTTATAAGCCATTTTAGTTGTCAGAAAAAGCAAAAATTGGGAAAATTTCAATTTTTCATAAGACCATAATGTGAAACTAAGGGTACTCAGAGATTTGAAAAATTTATCGTGTTCTTTTGGGGGTACACTGGACTAGTATAAAAATTTTGTCCGGGATTTGAAAAAAAAACACGCGCGTGTGTGTATATATATCTACCTATATTATATTGTTATTTTGTGTATACTCTCCCCCGCAAAATAAGGAAAAATTCCTTCATTTTCCATATGATTCCAATAATGTGAAAGCCCCCCCCCTCCCGCACTCCTGCAGCTCATTTTATGATTGATTAATTATTAATACCACAATAATTTTTATTATTAATTTAACTTTAAATTTTATTTTTCTATTTTTTTCACACCACCCATGAGATAAATAGATAGGCGCGTTTTTTTTAAATATTTTTTGTTAAAGTTTTATTTGGTTTGAAGTAAATAATAATTCTTATAATTTTTTTGTTTGCTTTTGTATTGTTAACACATTAATGTGCTTACACTTAGCACTGTCTTGCTTTGCAAGACAGTGTTTTGCTTTTTTATTATTATCACTTTCAAGTGTTTATACTTAACATTGTAAAAACTTTATAACAGTATATATGTTCATTATTTATTAAAATTTCAACAAAAAATAAACTGGTATCCCCAATAGGCCTAATTCACTTTTTTTAAAAATTAATATAGTTATAGATTCGAATTTAATAATATGGTCAATGCAGCGATTGTTAATATTCTGCAGTATTGTTAATTTTAATTATTTTGAATTGATAAAACCAAACGGTTAAATGTTATTGTGTTGTCAAATTGATGTGATATACAATATTAGTAATATTCAAAATATATGCTACATAAGCATCAGGATCATTAATCAAAGATTTAGATAAAAGATTTTTTTACGTAGTTTCAAAATACGTTGAACATTTAAAATTATATCAGGAGGAATTTCATCTAAACTAGAAAAATGTTGAACAATTCCATTATTAAAAATTTCATAAGATTCAATCTTTTCATCTGAATATATTCAATTCATTTTCGTCGTGTTCTTGTAATTAATCAAATAATTTTCATAATTTACCTCATCGCGTTCATGTTCTGTAATTTGATTATTTACTTCACGTAAATAATCCATATTGTCCATTTGGATCACAAAATTTTGAACCGGATTTTATTCCATGCTGAAATTATTTTTTATAAAAAAAGTGTAGTAACATTAAACATATTAAAGCATCGTTATTTTATCAATTTCTGTTAAATCGTATATTTAAAAAATCTCGTTGCTAATTTATAATGAATTCAAAATTTTTTTTAATAAAAAATTTCATTCCAAACTATGTTTTCGATTTCTGAATCTTTTTCATCTTCAATTTGAATAAATAATTGATTAGGATTTTTGCATCTAGATAAAGCTACATACAATTGTCTATGAGAAAATAATGTTTTTTTTTTAAGTATAATCCTACGTTATCGAAACTTTGACCTTGAGATTTATTAATAGTCATAGCAAATGCTAAGACTAGAGAAAATTGTTTTCTATATAAAACAAATGGCAATGAAGACGAATTTGCGGTATTTAAAGTAATTTTAGGTATTAAAACTTTATTCCCAATTTTGTCTCCAGTTATAATTTCTGCTTCAATATTATACTTTAATAATTTGATAACATTTAATCGTGTTCCATTGCATAAATCATTTGCTATACTCAAGTTTCTTATTAACATACCAATTGAACCAATTTTTGAATTATGTTCATGAGGTGGTTATCCTTCGCGAATGCTTTTTAATATTTCAATTGGAAAATTTATATAAATATTGTCATCAGACTTATCGACACATTTATACGTTACAGTATCTATACTATAATATGTTTTTGTCTCCCCTTCCATTTGATTTAAAATTTTATTATTTAAAAAATAAGTGTATTCATTATGAGAGGTGAGTATTACGCTATATAATGAAAAATTAATCTTGTTTCTAAAAATTTTTGAACATATATTATTCGTTTTCCATTCTTTGGGAATTTTAAATGTTTTGATTTTTCCTTCTTCAATTTTTAACAATCATTTGGAAAAATGTTCATTAAATGAATGCATTTTTATATTTAATTTTAAAATATGGAAATATGACCAAAGGTATGATGATTTTATAGTTTCTGCTATAATAATGCTTCTACTACTATTTTTTAAAACAGGAAAAATTTGCTGAAAGTCTCCTCCTATGATTAATAATTTATTTCCAAAAGGAATTTCATCCTCACATATATCACGTAAAGTTTTATCGACTATTTCTAAAGTTTCTTAGGAATCATAGTAGTTTCATCCTAAATAATTAAATTTACTTCTCGTAATTTTTGTTTATCAGATTTAAATTGTAAAAATGTGGTTTCAATATTGGTTAAATCTAAAGGTAAACGAAAAGTTTTATGAGTAGTCATACCCTTAGGGAGTAATATTAAAGCTATTCCAGTTCATGCCATTGATAACATTTTTTTTTGAGAAATAAAATAATTAATTAGAGTTTTATATAAAAATGTTTTTCTAGAACCTCAAGGACCATCTATAAAATACATTTTGTGAATTTGTGAACATGTAATGTTGAAAATATTTTTTTGGTCATCGTTCAACTGAGCGTACATTGATTCAAACATGAATTTGCAATGAAAAATTTCTTCATTATTATCAATGTTTTGTAAAAGAGTTTTGTTTGGCATAGGTAATTTGAATGATTCACATGATTTATCCTCTAACTCAAATATTTGGTTCATATGTAAAAGAGCACGATTTTCTTCGTTATCGATAAAATCCTTTCTGAAACTATTTTTATAATTATTCCAAAGGTGATCACCTTGAATATTTTCTGAAAGTAAAAACCATGCGAAGAATTTTCGTAATTGAGTCGGTAACATAACGGTACTAGCTTCTTCGAAAATATTATCAATTTGAGAATCATGTTCAATTAAACCCATGACAATAGCAGTGTCTTTAAATGTACTATAATTTATATTTTGGTATGTTTTTAAATCTTCAAATGACGTTGCGCCTTTTACTTTATTTAATCTTAATTTTAAATGAAAACTGTTAGGTGAAAACTTGAAGAGTTTCCCCTTTTCAAATAATGATTTCCTCTACATGAAAGTGCTCCTGAAGATTGGTCAGATCATCAGTAAACCAAAGCAATCTTGACTACTCCTTTCTTGTTTAAATGTAATTTGAACACTTAAGTGAGAATCTGAATCTTACTTTTTATTGGTGTTTGTTACGGTCGCACGGATAGTAACGCGACCTCTAGATAGACCTAGACGCAGATGGGAGGACAACTTGAGAGCGGATCTAGTAGAAATAGGACGGGTTGGTGACGATCGGAGGGGTGCATCTTGGGTGGGATTGACACAAGACAGGGCACTTTCGAGTTCCAAATGCCATTTCAAAAAAAATCAGGATTTTCGTAGTTTAATATACGGTATTGACCTGAGTCAATGTTTCCTATAAAACGTAACGTTAATTTTAAATTACTCAAATTATTTCCAAAACTTAATATCTTATTTGAATTACTATTAATGATAATAATGATATATGCTTTAAATATTCCTACAAAACTATGAATTTCAATTACAATACTAAAAACACCATTTTGAGACATAAAATCGAAATAATGGTCTTTACATTTGACATTTTCATAATAATCATTTCTAACTATAAAGTTACGATAATTATTCCAATTATTGATTACATGTTTAACAATCAATAATCTTATATTATTATGTAAGTTTTCATTATTGTATGCAAAAATTTTAAATATTCTAAATAATCCATTACCATCTCGTATAATAATAGATTCATTTTGATTTATTTTTTTTTTATTTTTTACTTTGAATAACGTCATTTTCCGAATCATCATTTTTTTCTTTTTCTGTTCACGGATAATTTATTTGAAACATCTTTTAATATTTTTTCTATATTTTGATTTTCAAAATTCATTATATCATAATGACCCGAATCAATAACCCGTAAAAAGTAATGTCAATTTTAAAATACTTGCTGAATTTCCAAAAGTATTACTCTGATCAGAGGTTGTAACGTTGTGGCCTTGCTAGCGCGGAATCGGATAAGTGGAACTCGCCTCGGCTGCTTAGCATCTCCGTCTTGACGAACCGCTGGGAGTGGCGGAGTCCTTCTATGCTCGGCTTATTTAGGAATGGAAGCAAGGTTTTAGCATATATAATAATGATACTCTAATAATTTATGCTAAGAAAACCTTCGCGCTTCATCTGCCCTCAGAACGTTTATTCGGCCGTTTATTCGCCGTTTATTCGGCCGGCGCACTATGCGCGACAATCGGGCTCTGCCCTTGGCCCTACGCTAAGCTATATACTCGCTCGTGCTTTTCTGCACGTGGTGTGCCATGCGCCAAATTAACCGAGAGAGAGAGAGAGAGAGAGAGAGAGAGAGAGAGAGAGAGAGAGGGGCTATTCGCCAACACAGGACAGTCTCATGAGTTTACCTATGAACGTCGCGTTGCCGTTGCTGGACGGGCTGGTTGCTCTGAGTTCCACCTCGTCAGCGCCGTTCGGTCGGCGGCCCACTGAACTCCTCGTTGCCTTGGCGAGAGCTGCAGGCACTAAGTTACCTTAGCCTTAGAAAAAGTTCTAAATAAGCAATTTCCATCTCCTTCAACTGCAATTTTAGCATTATACATATTTGAAAATTTACGTTCAGGCTTACTTGAGGCGTGTGGAATGTAGCGACGGAAAACTATAAGTCAAAAGGGGAAGAAGGAATAAACTAACACAAATGTTGACAGGCGTTTCTTCTGGATTTCTTATTTTGGCCGCAGGAAGTTAGATGACAAAGATATGCAGAAAAGGAATGCTTCAAAGACCTTTTCTTCAAGCGTAAGATATTGATTCTGTTAGTTGTTGGTTCGCCTGTAAAATTGAAATTCTTATAGTTATTACATAGAATTCTATTAAATATATTTTACATCATGATTATAAGAAAAGCGCGTCAGCGATTAGTAACTAAAGGAGTCAATGCTCTATCCACGCGAACGACTAATGGAGTCAATGCTCTATAGGGCATTCACTCAATTAGTCGTTCGCGAGCATAGGATATTGACCCCATTAGTCGTTCGCGTGCGTATAGGGCATTGACTCCATTAGTCGTTCGCGCTCTTCTTATAATCATGTTGTAATATATATGTAATAGAATTTATATAATAGCAATATCATGACGTAGCAATCCTTATCTGCATATATCTTCCTCATCTATCCTGTGCCGAAAATAATAAATCCAAAAGAAACGCCAACCAACATTTGTGTTACTTCATCATATTTTATCATTCAATATATCAAATAAAATAATTTTCATATGTTACTTTGTAAAAATTTAAATGAAACAAATTAAATCGTATTATGTTTTAATAAATATTTAAGATAATTATACTTTCTGCTGTTCTGCTGCTTTTCTGCTGTTTACAATACCAATATAATTTTGTTCTCTCTCGCCCGCCCAACTTCTGATTGCGGCTGCGGCGGCTCTGGGTTATATCCGTCGTCGTCGAGGTTGTCGTTAACATTGCGATGATCAGGAATGTTTTCCATCCATAAATTAATTAATATTAATTATTGAAATGAATAAAATATAGATTTTTTAATTATGTGAGTTTAAAATATGATTACTTTGATAAGTCGATAACTGCACGTGAATGAGATCACTTGAAGGTCTTGAAGCTTGAAATTGGTTTTGTTTATACTTATGAATGTAGGCCTGATTATATTATCTGAATCTAGCCCTATAACGCCGCCAACGATATCAACTGTACGAATTAGTAACTTTAACTTTAATAATTTTAACTTTATTTTTGCGCACTATTGCTAACGCGCTATTCTTGTGCAAGGTATTGACTCCATTAGTCGCTTAGGTGCATAAGGCATTCTTCTTATAATTATGTAGTAAAATGTATTTTAGTTACTAATGAATTGATGCGCTTATCTACAGATAAAATTTGCTTATAATAAAATATAACTCAAGCATAATCATGTAGTTATTATATAGAATTCTATTTAATACATTTTAGTACATGATAATAAGAAGAGCGCGTCAGAGATTAGTTCAGTAAAGTATTATAAGTAGTTGTAAATTAGTGACTAAAGGAGTCAATGCCTTATGCTACATATGCGTAGTATTAGTTTAAAAAAAGTAATTTTAAAGTTATTTACATTATCGCAAGGCGATAATTTAAATGCCTATTTTGCCCTTTATATATATCATCGAGTACCAAGTTTTATATGATTAGATATTACAATCTGATCATTATGAATTTTTTTTTAATGCCATGTAAATAATATTAGATCCAAATTTAGCCGTACATTTTAGGCATTTTTTATTCTTTAGTTGTAATTATACGATGTCTGCGTATATTAACTGAACTAATAGAACTTGAATTAACAAAAATAATTAAGATAAAATAGTTATAAACATGTAACTAAAATAAAAATATAAAAATACTGAAATGTTACGTTATTATACTTCCCGACAACAAATAAGAATATAAAAATAATGTGCAATATAGTAAGATAATGTACTTCCTGACAACAGTAAATTTATTGTAAAAATGATGACACTTAGGTGCGAACTTGGACTGTTGAGATACGCAATCGGTTTAGCGCAAAATGCCACGTTTAATAACACAATATTTGTTGACAAAATTTTGATGACTAAAAAAAATATACAGTAAATTTTTGATATATAAAATCGTTTATACAAAGAAAATCCGTCTAAATACGTTCCATTCTTCTCTTTCTTGATCTTTATCATTTTCTAAATTAAAAAATTTGATATGATAGAAGAGATGATGTTGAACTGATATATAAATTTTACAGGAATAGATAACGAGGTGTTCAATTAATTTTTTAGTTTATCTTGATTCTTGCTATCCCAAAGAGAAAAATTTGTAAAATAATATTAAAAATAACGTTAGAATTAATTTTTAACGTATTTATATATGTTTTGTATAAATAGTTTACCTCATTGATGAATATTTCAGATACTTGTAAAAGATCAATAAGATCTAATGGAACGTCATTAATAACTTTAATTTGATCTTTGTATTTACTTTCAATAAGAAACTGTTTCCTAAAAATTAAATATATAATAATAAATTTATAACTCCCAATTTAAAATTAAGTTCTTCATCATCTTTAGATTTAAGTAATAAAATATCCAATTTATTTTTTTTATTTGTAATCGATCCGTAATACTTATTTGTGTTATTTTCATTACGTAGAACAAATCCATTGTAGTTGTATCCTGTAAGCTCTATAACGAATTTTTTAATATATTAAAGAATGAATTAAAAATAGAAATCTTTATTTAAAATTTAATGACCCTGGTAGAAAAATTCAGCATCAGTTGGCTAACCGTTGGTAAAATTCGTAATTAACAACGTCAAACCATGGTTATTTTTTTTATTATCGGGTATAAATAAAAAATTTTCCCCATAAACATGTTATAATGTAGATGCTTTAACTAATTACCATAAAGTTACACCATTTATAAGCAATTTAGAAAAAATCATTTTAGGAAATTATATTCATTTTAGGAAAAAATGCTTTCATTTGATTAACATGTTAATCAACCAAAATGGTTAATTTTCTACTAGGGGATAGAAACATTTTAAGAAATATTTTTCAATATATACGTTTACTTACTCACGTGACCTTTCGTTGTTGAGAATCTTTCCACTTAACTTCTTTGCAGTAACAACTGTAGCATTACGAATTAATATTATCTGAAAAAAAAATATATATATATATATATATATATATATGTATATATATTATAAATGTATATAATAATTTAATTCTTTTAGTAACTTATATTCTATCAAGTGCCAGTATTGTAATCTGTCTTTTACAAACGAAGAATGTTTAATTAATCTTTAAAAAAGACATGAACGAAAATTTTAGGAATGCAACATATGTCACGTCGTTATTAAAAATAGAAAGCATTTAGAAAGACGCAAAAAGGAGCACAATCTTAGCAAAATTAAACAGTGTAATTTATGTGATAAGAGTTTCAAGAGACAGACATACTTAAATCGGCATTTATCATCTCACTATAAAGATAGTAATAGAAAAATTTGCAGTGAATGTGGAAAAGGTTTTGCAAGACAAGAAATATAAAACAGATATATCAATAATGTATATAAAGTATAGTATAGCATATATAAATAAAGTACAAACATCTAACATTTTTGTAAATTGTAATGTATTCATTAGACGTCCTATCATGTACAGACATAAAAGGTATAGACCGCGCACAATGGATATTGACTCCTTTATTCGCTAGAAGCCGACGCTGTTGTTGCATAAATAAAGTGTAGACTTATTCGTGTCTCGCTCACAAGGAGCCACAGTCGCACATAAGTACCCGCCCTTTATACTATCTATGTCTATGTTATAAATTTGCGCACGAACATCATACTATCTTGTCGGCTGTCCATGATCTTGCAAAATAGATTAATGGTAAAATAAGATTTTATAACGTTTGTTAAACAATTTTTTGCTAACCTTAGATAATAATACATTTTAGCTGCTAACCTGATATTAGATTAAGTAGTTAAGTGATTTAAGAAGTGAGTTGATAAACGTGACTGCAGTATTTATAATAACATAACATCTTTGGTAGAATCGTTCGCGATTTTCAGGCCAATTTTAAGCCAATAATCTAAAAACTGGTACGTAAATGCCGAACGAATTGTACAGAAAAAGCGTCTATTTTATTCACTTTTAATGCCCTGTAACTGGATAAAACTGGCATATTTTATCAGGTCTTTACGTATATTAGTTTTTGAATAAGAGTAACAACAAAAATTGAAAAACAACTTACTAACTAAATTTGTCATCATAACTTTGTCAGATGTAAAATAATGTTTAATATCATTTAACTAAAAAAATGCGAAGGAAACTGGTCACCGCTTAGGGGCCAGGCCAAACTGGGGAAAATTCTACCAGGGATAATCCCTTAATATCAAAATTAATTTTGAAGATTTTTTAATAATAATTCTTATAGGTTCACGTATTGTTTTTAGGTGAACAATGATGTATGAATATATATCATGTAAAAGTACATTCAAGAAAAAAAGTCAACTAATAATTCATTATGCAATTCATTAAAAAAAAGAGTTTATCTGTGGGATCTGTCAAAAGGAGTTTTCTCACAAAGGAAACTTAACTGTACATAAGAAATCCCATGAAAAAATAAAAAACTACATTTGCAATGTTTGTAAAAAAGCCTTTGTGAAAAAATCACTATTAAAGGATCACATCATTAGTATTCATAACGATGGTAAGCGCGCGCGTGTGTGCGTTCTTTTCATGTGGCGTAGGTAGAGCAAGCTCTGCACAAGTGGGCCTCCGACACCGGATCCCAACAGGTACTATCGTTGAACAATACTTCCGTGAGGCCCGTTAACTAGCCTACTTGGCTTTTCTTTAGAAGTTTGACATTTTCATACATCTCCCATTCACTAAGGTGATTAGGGGTTCGGGATCAAACTCGTCTTCTTCATTCTGCATCGTCCAGCCGTCTGCTTCCTGCACCGTCATCCGGTCGTCTACTTCGAGGAGCATCGACTGGTCATCCTTTGGACAGACTCAACCTTGACATTTATGTTCCTCTGCATCAGGTGATGAAGTCTGGGCTTAACTCAGTTACCTACGTTTCTCAGCATCGGTCTGAGAAGCACTTAGAGATACTCAACTCTAGCTCCTACGTTTCTCTGCATCAGTCTGAAGAGCGTTCCGTATCTACTACCTAGTGGCCTTCGTCTAGCAGCAGTTTTACTCATCTGTTTTGCCTTGTCCTTCCCTTTTATTCTCTTCGTCATTTCTAACGTTCTTGAGAATGGTCCTTACGTAGTTGTTTACTGCTCACCGGCTATCCTTCGACGCTAGCGTAGCTGTCATCACTGATTCAGGGGTCACCCTACTCTAAAGGTAAAACTTGAGTTCTTCTCTTTCCATTTCGTATCGCAAACAGTCACAGAAGACATGCTCCGCATTTTTGTTTGCTTCCAAACATACTGGGCAATTTGTATTGTCATATATCTTAAATCGGTGTAGCTAGGCTTGAAAGCACCCATATCCGCTCATAAACTGCGTAAGGTAGAAATTCACTTCCCCGTGTCGTCTATTAGTCACGCCAACAATACGTGGTATAAGTGCGTCCATCGCCCCTTTTCACTGGAGTCCCATCGTCTTTGCCACTTAGCTAGGGTTTGTTGCGGATTTCCAAACTTCCTTTTGAGTATTGTCACCACGTTGGCTTTCTTCGCATATATTCTTTCGTTCTTTTGCTAGAAGGTCAATAGGCGGCATACTCGAAATAACGCACACTGCATCTTCTGATACTGTTCGGTAGGCAAAAGCGACCCGCAATGCACTTCTTCTACAAACTCTACAAATCTTCTACAGACTTTACCAACATAGCGTCCGCCCATATTGGGGCACCGTATAACATAATTGATGTAGTTACACCGGCTAGGAGTAACCTTCGACCCTTTGTTGGCCCATCAACATTTGGCATTAGTCGCGATAGTGCAGCACCGACTTTTGCTGCCTTATTACTCACCCTCTCGAGATGTTGATTTAACGTTAGTCTGGCGTCCATGGTAATTCCCAGGTATTTAATGGTCGGCTGAGGGTCTATTTCGTGTCTGTCCACTGACAGCATTACTTTCTTCCTACTAGATATAACTCTCTCTCTCGCTCTCTCTCTCTCTCTCTCGCTCTCTCTCTCTCTCTCTCTCTCTCTCTCTCTCTCTCTCTCTCTCTCACTTAATCGGCATTTTGGAAACTTGTAGGCGTCTTAGACACCTTATAGATTATCAAACCAATGTTGTAACTTTTTCTATTTATCTTATAAGGTATGTAACGCGTTATCAAATATAAGTAGATTCACATGAACAGAAATTATCGTAGAAGTATTTTGCAATTTTTTTTGGGGGGGGGGGCTAAATCTCACCTTGGTCCAAAACAACTATATAATAAAAGTAGATATAAATATATTTCCGCCAGACGCTCTCCGCGAGCGTCAGAGTCTCGCGACTCTGTTTCCCGGCGCGAGGTTTCGCGGAGTGATTTGATCAGCTAGCTGCAGTTTTGAGAACGGTAAGGAGAGAGGGTGTTTCGGGATAATCAAAACACGTGGGTAATTAGACGATGTTTTATATTCTAATTAAACTCTTACGATTCTAAACCAAGATTTGCACAAATTATTGAGATAGCCTGTAAGCATAGACAACCGTAACAAACAGATATCTGAACATGAAAGATACCCCACTTGACACGCGCCCGCCTCTGGGCTCAAGGAACAACCAGTTAAAACACTCGATAAAACGCTCCGTTATACACTCTCTCACACTTATGTCGAACGCGAATTCCGCAAACGCCAGAACAATCTATTCTAAGATTGCCTGACCACCTTACGCCTCGTGCATCCAGGTGTCGGCGCCAAGTATTATCTTACGACTTTCACTGATTTCTTAACCCTACAATTTCACTAGATCCTAATTCTTACGCGATGAAATAACCCGTTCAATAAACAAGATAGCCCTTCCTTGATACGGAACACAAGATAGAGAGAAAGACAGCGATCCGAAGGTAACCAGCGCACACGCGAGATAACCCGAACCATTCGCAAGACTGATACGTGGAACTGCCGTTCACCCGCAAGACGTATTTGACCGGAGAAAAGGAAACGATTCACTTACCTTATAATCATCTTGAGAGCGAAGCTGCGCCGAGGATGGTCACTAGGGCAAAGCTGAAGTCGGGAACACGTCTCTCCAGAAGCAGTCGGTGCAGGCGAGTGCTGGCTCGATCGCTCGTGGCTCACGGCCACCACTCTGCTCTCCCTAGCCGCAGTGCCGTACGCGCACTGGTCGGTCAGCGCGCCATGGCATGACGGCCCGCTCGCTTGCAACACTATCTATAACTACGAAATTCAAATTCTCCTAACACACAGGCAGCTATTTACTCACAGACAACCAAGATAGCTCTTGGCTGTAGAACCCTTAGCGAATCCGAATGCCCCGTCGTCAGGGCGCTTGACTCAGGTGGCATCTATCACTACGAACGCGAGACGCTGTAGTTTTTACTCCTGACGTTTGTGCGGGGGAGCTGCTGTCACGCTGGTCGTGCTGCCAACGTTGCTCATCGTCTCCTCGCGTCTCTCACTTGCAAGTCGGTGAGGTGGGTTGTACTTTTTGTGCGTCGCAGCCACTGCTCCTCTCTCGTCGTTTACTCGGAAAAATAAACGACGCCAGTAATCACATGCTGAGATGGCAGGCCCACCTGGCAAGTAAGAGAGCAGCAACGGATAACTTGCCGATATCGGCAAGTTACCAACCATGTGGCGCTAGCGTCGACTATGTATTAATCTACCTGAGCGCAGGTAGATGGCGTGCGAGTATAAAGCATTGGAGAGCGGAATAGCCCCGGGTATTTAAGGAGCTACGCTGCGCTGGCGGAGTCATTCGCTCTCTAATGAAGCAACCAGGCCGATAGCATGAACTGCTGATCTCATCTACCGACCAATCGTCCGGATACTTAGTATGCAACGAGCATAGCGCTCTCGAAAGGTTATCCGGGGGATTATCCCTCTCTCCATATAGAATATCAGTTTGCGATCTTCTGTACATTATGAACAAATATATAAATGATTCTCTTCTCTAATTAAAGTCTTTTCAACCTGATTTTATCCACCTCCCACCCCTTTGTCTTTCTCTTTCATGGACAGGACTGCGGACCTCTGCCTTGACTGAGCCGGTACTAACTAGATGTGAACGTGAGATAGTGGTTCCTCCCGAAGCATCTCTTAATTGCGCAGACCATTGATCATCACCCGTAGTGTCGGATGTCCTTAGTCATTAACTACATTCGTCGGGTCTGCTTATATCTTCTCTAACTACTACTCGAGCACAGAACTTATACGCGGTTCGCGGTTATATAAACCGGACCGTTTTAATGCACTTTCTCTCATTCATACAGCCTTGAGACGCTCTAGCCCTAGCGCGCTGAACGCTGTTGTTGCACGGCAAATTTTGCCGTGTTACATAATTATGTAACACAACAAATTTTTCAGATCTCGGAGTACTCTCAGTTCCAAGTTATGGCCTTATAAAAAATTGAAATTTTCTCAATTGCTTCCTCCTAGAGGAAGTTTTGTAATAGTAAAATTTTGAGTTTCTTTAAAACTTCTAGAAAATACTTTTTAGTGTGTTAGAAGTTCAAATCAAGTGTTTTTGGAAAATGTCCGTATGGATGTGTGTGTGTGTATGTATACCGTAATATTTCTGGAACTACTCCGTCAATATCAATAAAATTTGACATGCATATATATTGTTGGATTCTGAATTCGGGAAAAAGTTATTTTTTAATTTTTTAACTATATTTTTTTACGGCCATTTTTTGATTTTTAAAAAACACTATTTTGCGTTTTTTCCAATCATCCCATTGTTACAAACAATTGAGCTATAATGCATTTGAAAGAGAATAAAATTACCTACTTTTCCTCATTTGGTACTCGGGATTGACCGTAATTGAAGTACATGCATATTCAGTACATAGCATGCTACAAGCGTACTGCAATGAACTTGTGCATATAACCCTATAGTCCATGATTAACATACAGCAATACAACTTATTTTGTTTAAATTCATCTAACTTCTAGTGTAAAGTCCATCTTATTACCAAACTTGGCAGGCTTGAAGCTCTTGTCATAAGATACACTTTTACCATTAGAAAACCCAAAATTGCATCCGCCAAAGCTGAGCACTCGGATCGTATAGCTTATATTTTAATATAGCAATATGAAACAAGCTATATAGGTCAAAATAAAGTTTTTTTTTTCATATTCTACAAAGATATGCAAAAAAAAGGTATTTATGACTTTTTACCTAAAATGCTTCTATTTTGAGTTATAAGCCATTTTACTTTTTTTGTGTTTTTTTTTGGAGATATATTGGACTAGTACACTAATTTTGGCCAGGATTTCAAAAATTTTCCCACGGCTTGACGTTGAATGGCCCATATATACGCACACACATATATATCGCTCTCTGACTCTTTTTCTTCTTTTAAGGACCCAGGTGGACGGCCATTGGTGCTTCCATCGCATCCTTATTATCCTTACTTATAAATAGTAATTGAGGACGACGTAGGCATCATCCTTGCTTGACATTTTAGCCCCTAGTTTTTCAAAATTTTCAAAAATTTCAAAATTTTTGAAATTTTTAATACAAATTTGTTTTATTTTGAAAAATCCTCGAATTTCTCATTCCTTTCATATGCATGATAAGTGGCCTATTCGTGCACTTATCATAAAAAGTGCGGTGTGCAACAAGGGGGGAGTGTCTTTTTCAGACTCGGGTGATGTTTTGAGCACTCGGGTCCGTCTCGGGCGCCTACGGCGCCCTCGATTCCCACTTGTGCTCAGCATCACTCTCGCTAGAAAAAGCTAATTTTCCCCCCTAATTGCACAATATACTATTTCTTAGAGAATAAATTCACATAATTATAATACTATTATTTAATGTTTTAACTTTTAACTATTCTAGTTTCCAATCAATATACTACTGGAAATTCAACTGGAAGTTTCTCTTCGAATCAAATACCTCCAGCGCCTTTTTCATGCATGGATGTTGATTCGGAAACTGATAGTAATCACGACACTGCATTAACGCTTGCTTGTGCTGGAGGTCATGAAGAACTAGTTGAGTTACTGTTAAGTAGAGGAGCTGATATTGGTAAGTCACTTTTATATACAGATATGCGAGAGCAAGTGTCTGGCGCATTTACGCATATGTAACTGTATGTGTGTTTGTGCGTATATGGAGAATTCTACGGAAAAAATACACTTTTTTGACTACAAATACGGTGAAAAAAATTTTAGAAAACGCTCCCCAGGCACCTATTTTCTAATTGTACATGTTTAAAACAATGCAAAACTACGTTCCGACACTGAAAAAGTGCAAATGTTTTCTCGGCCACTCAAATTCTAGCCATTGTTCAACGGTATGTACTTAATCTCTGAAGGTGCTAACAGAAAATGTAAACCGGTAGGATGAAAGTACAGGGAAAAAGCTTTAATTGAAAAGAAAAATGTGTTTAAAATGCCTAATTTGGTGAAAAGTTATGCACAACTAGGGGGGTTTTCTAATTGTGCATAACCTGCTCGCTTCGCTTGCCAACCTCTATATTTTAATTTTGAATTTCGTATTTAAAAAGCAGATGCTAATGCTTGAGTTTATTTAAAATATTTTAAAATATAAAATTCGATTATTATTTAATTATTACATAGATAATTCATAACATTTCTTTAGTAATATTGTGCTATTTTTTCCACACCACCTGCAATATGAATAAAAAGATGCGTTTTTTTCTGTTGATAACTATGTTAAAGCCCTTTATTAAAATCAAAACCCGTTAACATTCTATAAATACACTGAAAAAAGTCCCGGGCATCCGCACTACGAACCACCAGCAACCAGTGCCCCCCCCCCCCCCCCGATTTTCATATAGCGGAGCCACGAATTTCGGACTCCAGCGGTCCGAAATCGCTGTGCTGCTGTTCAGTAAGCAACGGGAGGGGAGAAGAACTCTTCGAAGAGCAAACCAGAGCGCACGTAGACACGCACAACGTTGCGCGTAAGAAGTCGGTATAAAGAAGGGAGGAGGCGTGGCTACACAACCTCACTTTTAACCTTCTGCGCATTCAATGCGCGTCTGCTACGCATCTGCTTTGTTGTAGTACGATTTTCAGGCCGCTGGAGTCCAAAAATCAACGGTACGGAACTATACGTCGTTTCGTGGAGTAAGAGCACGGGCTCGTGCCGCGGGTGCCCGAGACTTTTTTTAGTGTAGGAATTGCCAACAAAGATCTGGTATCCCCAGTAGGCTTAATCCACAGATAATTAAAGGAAAAGATGTATATTTATAATTATGAAATATAAAAATTTTAGGTGAGAAACTCATAGTGATTCCACAATCCATAAAGTGCCATTCTATTATAGAGAACTGAATTTTATCTATTTATTAAATTTAAAAAATTAACTTTTCCCATGTGTATCAAACGTTATTTTCCGATAGAGGGGGCGGAAAATGTACTTGAACGCACGCGGAGCGTGTGTAATAGTGCATTTTACGCACACTATATCGAAATATATTTTAAATACCGACTTATTTAGTAATTTAGATAAGTATCAAATAAAATAATAATAAAATTAATTGATTTATATGTAAGGATATAAAATATGATTTAGTATAAAATTACATAATTTTCTATACTTATGTTGATCCTTAGTGGAACAAAAATTCTGCACATAACAGTTTCCATCTAAAGATTTTAGACTAAAACAGAAAATAACTGAAAGAAATAGAAATTTTCAGCAGAAGAATGTCGGAATTGAGACAAAGACAACAGCTATTTACAGGTATTATTAGATTTTTCCAGGTTTTTCTAATTTACTGCGGATAGTACCAGATTTTAACAGTTTTCAACAGTTACGTTAATTAGATTCTATTATGTTATTAAAGGCATGTTTTTAAATAGTTAAGAAAAATGTGTGGAAATCCGGAAATAGTTGTTTTGATTGAGAAACAACTGTTGTCTTCACTTATTAATAGTTATTGTCTGTTATATTTATTTTTATATTTATTTTCAAAATCGTAAAATTTTATACCAGAAAAAAAAATAAATCCAACTGAAGAATCTAGCAAACTAAATAAAACTGAAGACAACAAAAGATTACTGTTGTTTGTGTCTCAATTACAACGTTTTTCTGCTATCATCTGCAGTTCATAACTTTTTTCTTCAGTTGTTTTCATTTTCTTTTTCACTAGGGATTTAAGATATCTTTATTATCTTATATAAAAGTAAATAACGTATTAAGTATTACATTTTAGTACAGAATATAAATGTTATGATTGTTATAATCTTACAATTTACATTATATTATAAATGTAAATTAAAAAATGTTTAATTAACATTATTTTGTTGTTAGATTTTGTTAATATAATTAATACTGTCATCAAATAATTACAAAGAGTTTGAAAACATTTTTTAATATTCGAAATTTATTTCTATTTTATTCTATAATTTTAAAACCGGTCCTGTGTACTAGTAGCTATAACTACTTTTATTGAACATATTCATTTATACTCGACGGTAATTAATTCTCGTGGAACGTTTTTGAAATTGCGCTTTCGATTGGTTAGAATTTATCAATCTGGCAATCTGATTGAAGCATTTTAAAAACGTTCCACAAAAATTAACTACCATCGAGTGTATATCTAATATTTAACAGTATATTTAATCTCTAAACAAAATTAACTTTCATAAAAGTAAAAGGTTAGGCGAATTTGATATATTTCGCAACGAAATAACAGATAAAAAAGAACTGAGATCAGCTAAAGTCAAGTTTATTATATTTAATCATAATGAAGCAACAACAATTTTTTTGTTCAATAAAGGGCTTACTTAACTTAAAGTTAAGTTATATAATGATCAATTAGAAATAACTCTCAAGATACTTACTACGTAACTTGCCATGACCGTTTCATTTGGTTTATTGGTGAACAACTAAACATTTTTTTTCATGTATTGTAAGAACAATGAAACAGTCATGGCAAGTTACGTTGTAAATATCTTGAGAGTTGTTTTCCTAATTGATCATTATATAACTTAACTTTAAGTTAAGTAAGCCCTTTATTGACCAAAAAAAATTTGGTTGCTTCATTATGATTAAATATAATCAACTTGACTTTGGTTGATTGATCTCAAACTCTAACTATTTCTACACCTAGACACAATAAACCACGAAGCGCATCACCTAGACCTCGTCATCGGCCACCCCGTACACCTAGATACCGCCCTCGAATTATTTCTACACCTAGACACTAAAAACTACACGTGAGCGAGCATGCAGAAAACTGATGAGAAAGCAATATCCATCTGTATATAGCTGTGCGGCCAACTTCACGGTCTTAACACTTGTTGCGGTTAACTTAATGGTCCTAACATTTTCTTATTTGATTTGAGCATTTTGTGAATGACACACTTGTGTATTATATCAAAGGTTTTATCAATTTTTTTCAATCAATGAATACATAAATCGTCATTTCATATTCGCATACAAATCATTTAAAAAAAAAGGATTGTATTTGCACAAATCTTTAATTGCAGCATTACTTTTATCTCGACCAAATCTACAGATTACATCTTAGGATATGCATGAATACATAAAGCATTCGTTATTTCATATTCTCAAATAGATGGTTTAAAAAAAAAAACAGCATATCTACTAGGGTGTATCGAATTTATGTACGAACTTTGGCGACTCGTAATAGTGCGGAAATTTTAGTAGTTATGGTAAAGTTGAAAAGTCCAAAATTACCACATTTTTTTAATTCTCCAAACAAATTTAAGAAGAAAATGTTCTAATACATTTTTTTGTAAAATGCATTCCTTGTTGTTGATAAATTATTAAAGTTTCGGAAATTTAAGTTGAAAATATTGAATTCAACACTCCAATGATTTTTCAACAAGAAGGAATGCATTTTACAAAAAAAGGTATAGGGACATTTTTTTCTTAAATTTGTATGAAGAATCGAAATAAAATTTTTTCAAACGTAAATATGGTAATTTTGAAAAATTCATCATTCTTGGCAACCTTAGACAGAGCGGAAACAATTGACTTTATGAGCCCAAATTTTACGGACGTTCTAAGTACTAACATTTCCGCACTATTACAAGTCGCCAGATTGCGTACACAAAATTCGATACACACTAATATCTACCCTGGTAAAAAAAGTACCATCTCTCCTGGCCGGTCCGCGTACTTTCGGCTATTATGATTCGCCAGCCGATACAGTAAAAAATGTGCGACAGCTGGCTAACGCTGGTGGATTTTTGTCTGATTTTGACGCACCGTCGGTAAAAAGTTATCGACGGAGCAAAGCGCTCAAGCCATGTGCTCACCTAAACCCGAGCCCTCGTGTAAACTGTGTTATTTATCAATCTGATTTTTGATTATTGACGATATAACATTATGAATGCATAATTTATGCTGCAAATATATATATATATATATATATATATATATATATATATATATATATATATATATATATACAGGGTGACCCAATTTAAACGGGCACCGCTCATAACTCGTCAGGGACAGCCACAATCGAAAAAATGGTAGAGACCAAAGTTGTAGGATATCGAAGGGGCAACCCGATGGTGACCTTGGATTTGACCTTGAACGCGTTTTTCAAGGTCATTTGAAGGTCAACTTTGGATTTTTAAATAGGAACCCCATTCTTTTATTGCGGGAATGGAAAGAGCGGTAAATTTTACGTTCAGAATGGTATGTTCGGTTGCGGCACTGAAGGTCATCTCAATGTCCTGCAGCCAGAATGAAACCCCGCCTACGTAATTCCTCTAGCAACGC
>QLYP01000121.1:351952-371964 GCA_016647725.1 Nasonia giraulti | reverse complement strand
TATATATATATATATATATATATATATATATATATATATATATATATATGACTTTGAAAGTATTTTTAATGAAAATTTAAGAAAATTTTACAAAAAAAAGTATCTATATGTTATATCTAAACAATGCTTCCCTAAGGAGCTATAAATGAATTAAATCATGCTAAAAACCCAAAAATTTCCAAAATTGACATCTTTGGCACCATGCCATTTTGGAATAAAATAATTTAAAAATCTGAAAAAATTCAGGGGCATTGGAAACACGTTTTGGAACATATTTACCGCGGGTTGCAGAAGAAAAAAATTTTGGCCGGCTGATCTCACAGAAAATCACCCATATATATATATATATATATATATATATATATATATATATATATATATATATATATATATTGTTATGATTAGGTTTGGGTAATAAAAATAAGTTGAACTCGGACTCTTTATTCGAACCTAAACACAACTATTTTCAACAGCTGACAGAACCAGACTGAACATAAACAATAACATCCGCGACTTCGTTGATCTGGTTGCTAAGGTCGCTATGCGCGATTCTTGGTGTTCGAATCGCGCAACGTTCAGGCTCGGTCACAACATTGCCCTCTCCTTTACAGATTGTCGTCCCGACAATCATAACCATCCATCCTTCAAGCGGGTTGATCCTCTTACTATCCAATGATGACTTACAGGAACTGACATCAACTTCCTCTACCTTGACCCATCCTAGGCATCAAGTTACCGAGCAATGCTTACAGACGTCATTC
This sequence comes from Nasonia giraulti, assembly GCA_016647725.1. Lineage (NCBI taxonomy): Eukaryota > Metazoa > Arthropoda > Insecta > Hymenoptera > Pteromalidae > Nasonia > Nasonia giraulti. Next base: position 371,203 of record QLYP01000121.1, on the reverse strand, counting down.
CAATCATCACTTAACAGGACTGCGACGGACCCGTCTGTTGAACAATGTACTTCAATCATCCTTCTTATTTTCTCATCATAGGGTTGCTCGAAATCGGTCTTCAGACAAGAGGGGGGAAGTTGACATGCTGTAGAACCTCACCTCAATTCCCTGCTGCGGTATTTACCTTCAGGCCCACGGGAAAAACCACAGCTCAAAAGAACCGTGAGCAGAGCAGTCTTCATTGATGGGTATCTCTCTCAGTGTAAGTCCCAAGAAGATTGATGTTGACTATCTTGGATTTATGTCTTGGTGAACGACGAATACAATAGACGACGTCATTGATTTTTCTCACAACCTCCCAAGGTCCTTCCCAATTCGACTGTAGTTTTGGTGCTTTTCCTTTAGTTCTTCGAGGATTGAAGAATCAAACTTTTTGTCCTTGGGAATATTCAACGTTGAGAGCTCGTTTGTCGTACCAAGACTTCGTCTTTTCCGATTGTAAGTTAATCCGGTCTCTATTTTATGGATCTCGCTGAGTTTCCTCCGAAGCCTGTGTACGTAGTCTCCGTCTCCTTTAATCTCGACTTCCTGTGGTAGACACCCTCGAATTAAGTCCAAAGGAAGCCTCAGATCAAAACCGGTGTACATCTCAGCTGGAGTAGCTCCGGTCCTCGCATGTTTGGAGGACCTGTAAGCTAACAGAAATAGTGAAACCCAGCGATCCCAGTCTTTCTGATTGTCTTGTATGTATTTTGGGAGATAGTGAAGTAGTGTTTGGTGTTGTCTTTCTACTTGTCCGTTTGATTGTGGGTGTAATGGTGATGTTCTTGTCTTTTTAATTCCTAACAACTCAGACAAATTTCTAATCAATTTCGAATCGAAATTTGTTCCTTGATCAGTATTTACTTCTAAAGGTACCCCATACCTACAGACAATCTGATTAACGAAAATCTCAGCAATGGTTTTTGTTCTCATATTAAAGAGAGGAAAAGCTTCAAGCCACTTCGAGAAACAGTCTGTCACAACTAAGAGATATTTATTGCCTAAAGAAGAAAGTGGAAAGGGACCTAAAATATCCATTTGAAGTCGTTCGAATGGAACTCCTGAATTGTAAATCTTCATCTCACCATGGCTTTTATCTGGAGGACCTTTCTTTGCAATATAAACTTCACAGAATTTATACCAATTTTCTACATTTCTCTTGTAAGTAGCCCAATAAAATCTTTTTCTAATTTTATCTAAAGTTTTGACGATTGACGAATTTTGTGATCTAAATTTGTTGAAACCCATTCCTTTTCAATATTCCATTAATCAACACTAACGAATCCCATTGTGAACAATAGATTTTAGTGAATTCATCCATCGAAGAAATTTCTTACCATGCTGGTTTTTTCTGTAATTTCTTCGTTTGATAAATAAAAGAAATAGCCTCATCATCTTCTTGAATCTTCTTCCAATCTTCTTCAAAAATAATACGTCAAATAGTCTCTTCATTGAATTTTTCTTCTACTCTGGAACAATATTTACATGAAAAATCTTCACAAGGGCGTCCTGAAAGTCCACCAGCATTTCCATGTAAATTAACTTTCCTGTGAACAATTTTGTAGTCATACTGGTCCAATTTCCCTAACTAAGGAGCTAATTGTCCATCTAGTTCTTTAAATGATAATAACCAAGTCAAAGAGGAATGATCAGTCCTAATGATGAAAGGTTTACCTATAAGGTAATGATGAAAATGCTTTAACGATTCTATAATAGCGAGGAGTTCACGTCGAGTGACGCAATAATTTCTCTCCGGTTTAGAATGGACTCTACTATAATAACCTAAGACACGTTCGATTCCATCTTGCTTCTAAGAAAGAACCGACGCAATTCCATGATCAGAAGCATCAGTATCTAAAATAAATTTAGAAGAAAGAGAAGGAAATGCCAAAATTGGAGGTTTTGTAAAGAACCTCTTTTAATTTTGAAAAGGCTTTTTGACAATCTTCTGACCATATGAACTTAGTCGATTTTTCAGTTAATTTATACAAAGGTTTTGCTATATCAGCAAACCCTTTAATGAGACGCCTATAATAACCACAGAAATTCACAAAACTCAACACAGCCTTTTTGTATGAGGAATTGGCCAATTTACAACAGATTGAATTTTCTTTGGATCAGCTGATTTACCTTTTTCAGAAACAATGTATCCTAAATATTCGACTTGCCTGCTGAAGAAAACACATTTCTTCTTATTTAGACGTAAACCTGCTTCTTGAAAACGAACAAATACCTTTTTTAAATTGGATATCATCTCTTTAAATGGCTTTCCTAATACCATGACATCATCTAAATAAACTAAACAGAATTTTGAGAGATAATCTCTGAGTAACTTTTCCATCAAACGTTGAAAAGTCGCCGGTGCATTGCATAATCCGAATGGCATAACCTTAAATTGCCATAAACCTTTTCCAATTGAGAAAGCCGTGATTTTCCTATCTGTTGAAAATAAAAATCAAGCAGGGTATAACTTCTCTCGGTGAATATATTTATTAATACAAAAAAAAAGAGCAAGAAATTAATACAAGTATGACAGCGTAGTCAGATGTCAGTGAAGCGTTCGACTGGACAACTGCTCGCTTGCTCGATTCGGTTAGAACTAACTGCTATCCTCCGCTGAGGGTATTACAATACCTCGGTGACGCGGTCCTACGGCTGGTCGCAGGAGGGACGCTGCCGATATCCAGGTATGCGAGGACGCGGTCGAAGCGTGAGCGGACGGACCCTTCTTAATAGCCCCCGCCGCTCACGTGGGTATCATAAAGAACGCGCACTCAGCGAAGTGGGCGCTCCTTCTTAATCCCTAATTGCCGTGTTTGTCGCACGTATTTTTCGTAGGCAATCAAACAGACCGCGTCTCCAAGAAGCTTATCATTATAAAACGGGCAGATGCGCTGCCGAGTTCGGTGACGCACTCGACACGGCATCTTTTCTTGGGTTTTCCCAGCTACAATAAAATAGAACTCAATAATATTTCAAAATACTAAAACTAAGTTTCAACAAAAACTCCAACACTCCCACTTAATTTGAAATATTTAAATCAAAAGGAAAACAAATTCTTAGTTTCTACTAAACATTTCCAGAGAGAGCGCTTGCAGATTTGTATCATTCATACGTGCATTCTTATCATTCAGCTTGCTAATCACAATAGCTTTTTTCTTGCGATTTCGGGCGATACTCATACCGGCAAACTCATTTGCTTCACATATATTTAGCTGCAAATTGCTTTTTAAGTAACGCAGTACTTTATCAATTGCCGCCTTGATATCTGATATTATCGAACCATCATTTTCATGCAGCACTACACACACTTCATACATGCCAATCATACCCGCTAGAATACACTTATCACTATTGATAGTCTTGAAGTTTAAGTCTTTCAACACTATGGCGGGTGCCTTGCTGTTTACGGTGTCCTTGGTCCTTCCGTTGGTGTTGCATGCTGTAAACATGATGATCTCATGATCGGCTTCTGCTGCTGTTGCTAGAAGGGCTCTGATCGCGTCGTGACCAGCTTGGTCAATCTGCGATTCTCTCGACGCGCTGATTTGCGGCTCTCTTTCTGAATCGTCGGTTTGTTGGAGTATGCCGTGATTTTTGTCAACTTGCCGCTTATCTCCCACTGAATTAATAGCCTGATTCCTAATCAATCAAAAATCAAGCAGGGTATAACTTTTCTCGGTGAATATATTTATTAATACAAAAAAAAGAGCAAGAAATTAATACAAGTATGACAGCGTGTAGAAGATCCCGACGTTGATCTTGATCCAAGTTCTCTGAGTTCTTGTCAAAAATTTTCGTCAAGTTGTGATGATCTTTAGACCGTATCAGGTATGCGCTTGACCCAGGGCCGTCACCATATAGTAATAGTTCTTCAACAACTCCGTGAGTTTCGAAGTCTTCAGATACTGTGCAGCTGCGACGCGGTTCAACAATTCTATATCCATCTGCACAGTAGGCTGCTGCACCCATGTTATGACAATTTTATGCTACCGTGGATATGCGAAAAACCACAAAGAAGAAATCAATGTGCTTGCGAGTGCTAAAAATGATATTTTCTTAGTATTAGATGGTTCGGATTATGAAAATCATTCAGATGACGAATAAAAGACGTAATTGTACTTCTTACAATTTGTTGGTTTGTTTGCTTTATTTTTGTTCTCTTTTTGGATAAACATTAATGGAAATCACTTGAAAAAGCAATAAAATTCGGTCCAATCATGTCTTACACATTTTGCGAATGATTTACAATCGGTGTGCAGAATATCGTATATTCATTATGTATAGTGAGTTTGAGTGAAAAAAATTGATTTAATCATGTATCACATGTAATATAAGGTTTTTTAAGAAGTTTAGGCTAGGCGTAGCGTAGAATATAGTATATTTAATATATATAGTGAGTTTAAGTGCAAAAAGTTTATTCAAGAAAGTATGAAGTGTAATATAAGGTCACTTCGTATAAACATCAGGTCCTGCGCACGGACGGAAAATCAATTTTTGGAGAATATAGGTGGATGGAGAATGTCCGTGTAGGTGGATTCGGAGTCCTTTCTTGATCTCCTGGTTCCTTCGTTCAGTCGGGTTGGCTTGCGGGTGGTAGATGGTAGTCGTCCAGAGCTGCGTTTCCCAACGGTTACAAGCGCTTTCCCAGGCTTTGCTGGTGAACTGTGGACCGTTGTCGGACAGAATGGCCCGTGGGTAGCCCCAGCGCGAGAAAACTTCCTCCTCGAGGATTTTTACTAGTCGGCCGGCATCAGAGGAGCAAAGCGCGAATGCTTCTGTCCATCGAGAGAAAAGGTCGGTGATGACGAAGATGAAGCTCCTCTTTTTTGCTGTGAGAGGGTATGGTCCTATGAGGTCGACAGCGATCGTGTCCCACGGCTTCGTGGGTTGGTGCGGTTGCAGAGGTCCTGCGGTAGTGTTGCCGGCCTTGTTGCACGCGCAGAGCATGCACTGACGAACGTGGTTCCTTACGTCTTCCCTCATTTTGGGCCACCAGTAGAGCTGTTGGATAACTCTCAGCGTTTCGTCACTACCGGGATGTCCGGCGTAGGGCGAGTCGTGGTGTTCGTGGAGAACTCAGGGAGTCAGTGCTTGAGGAGCGAGGATTTTCCAGTCGGATTTTTCCGTGTCTCGTATCCAGAGAATTTCGTCTTTGATCTTGTGCTTGGATGCTTCGTCCTTGGTTGCTGCTCCATCCTTTAATAGCTCCTTTGCCAGCTTGGTGCAATGCTGGTCTGTTTGTTGCGCTGCCCGAATCTCGTTGATGAGAGGTTCGGTGCTCTCGATGAGGTTTATGCTGTCGTGGCTTTCAGAACTGATTGGAGTGCTCTCAGGAGGTAGAAGTCGTTCGTAATCGTCAATGCCTTCGGTGGTTTCGTCGGCTGGATTGCGAGACAGAAAGTCGGCAAGCTGGTTAGATTTTCCGGGACAGTGCTCAATCTTTGGGTCGAACTCTTGAAGGAGCAATGCCCATCTTCTCAGCTTGTCTCTCGTGTCCTTAAAAGTACGCAACCAGGCCCTTATTGTCCGTTCGCAGGGTGAACGGTTGGTTGTCCAGTAGATGGCGATACCGTTTAATGGCCCAAACTGCCGCAAGGCATTCTTGTTCGTTACTGTGGTAGCGTGATTCGGTCGGGTTGAACTTGGCGCTAGCGTAGCTGATGATGCTACGGCTGCCGTCGGGTCGTTCTTGGTAAAGAACGGCACCCATGCCTTTGGCGCTGGCGTCTGTTTGCAGAACATAGGGCCAGTCTGGGTGTGGTCGACTGAGTTTGAGCGGTTTTTGGAGCTGTTCCTTGAGTTTCTCAAAAGCTCGTTGCGCTCGAGCGTTCCAACGAAAACCTGATTTGCCTGAGGTTAGGTCGGTTAGTGGAGCGGCGATTTCGGCATAGCCAGGGACGTATTCCCGTAACCAGTTGCATGTGCCTAGAAATGATTGGAGTTGCTTCCGTGTGGTAGGGACTGGCATTTCGGCAATCTTCTGTACGTGCTCTGGTTTGGCTTCGTTGTCTTTGCTCGTGATTACGTGTCCGAGGTATTCGAGACGATCCACGGCAAAGCGACACTTTTCCAAAGCGGCCGTTAGGTTGTGTATGCGTAGTCTCTCCAGAACCTTAGCCACGTGGACGAAATGATCGTCGAGGTTTCGAGAGTAGACTATGATATCGTCCAAGTAGACTAGGCAGAAAACGTGGAGGTATTCGACTAATACTTCTTGGCTCATGAGTTGTTGAAAGGTTCCCGTGGATGCTTTTAGGCCGAACGACATGACGTTGAACTGGTAGCAGCCGCCAGAGGCCGTTGAAAATGCCGTGTATTTCTTGGAAGCTGGATCCATTGGGATTTGCCAGTACCCGCTCTTCAGATCAATTGATGTGAAGATGCTGGCGTCGCCTAGATCCTTAAGCGCGTCGGCGATGTGTGGGACTGGTTGTGCTGCGTCTATGGTGATGCCGTTAAGCCGTCTGTAATCGATGCAGAAACGATATCGCCCGTCCTTCTTTTTAGGTAGAACGATCGGCGAGCAATAGGGCGAAGTTGCTCTTTCGATGACGTCGCTCGCTAGCATCTCTTTTATCTGTTTGTCAATTTCTCTTTGTTTTGTCTTAGATTCCTGGTGTGGGGTAGCCTAAAAGGCTTTTCAGTGGCTACGTTTATGACGTGTTTGACCGTCCTCGTTCGTGGGAGCTTCTGTCCATCCTGCATAAACACGACGCTGTGCTCCTTCAAGAGCTGGAGGAGGCGCGTGAGATCGCTACCTGTAAGACCGTGATACAGTTCGTCAACGTTGACGATGGCTGGCTGTTCCCGAGGTGCGTAGTATGTGAGTGGTGCCGTGACGCGGACCTGTTGCCCGAGATAGACAACGCCCTGTGTAAGGTCCACCACGCATTCTTCCTTCTTTAACCAAGGAAATCCGAGCACTAGTGGGTGTCGTATGTCGGGAGGTACGCTGCGGCGCTGTCGAGCGGGTTGCCGGCATCCAGGGGCTTGTGCGAGAGAGCCTGCGGGTGGGTTATAACAAAGTTTCCATCGAAATCAAACATAAACAATAACATTAGCGATATCGTTGATCTCGTTACTAAGGCGGTTTCTATGCACGATTTATGATGTTTGAATCGTATAATTTTGCTCGGTTAGAAATATATATTTAGATGTAATTCGCAGAATATACAGTGACCATATACAGAGCGATCATGTACAGGGTGATAATATACTGGGTGATCATATGCACAGCATTCTGCACAAACTCTCATTACTCGGACAAAAATGAAATTCAGACCTATGCTTGGACACTCAAAAATGAATTGTAACGATAAATTAAACAATATAACGTCAAAAAACAAATGGATTATTAATGTTAATAATAATTTTAATAACGTACTTAAATCTGGTACTAATTTTGTACATAATTTAATAAAAATAAACAAGTTGAAATTTGGCCATAAGCCCATAAGAACAGCGTAATTTTCGTCCGCTAGTTTTACATTTTTGAAAAGTTACTCGAGTTTTTTGAGCTGTTCGTAAAACTCGAGCAGCTCGAAAGACTCGAGCAGCTAAAAAATTCAACTATCTCAAAGATTTCATGTCGTTAAACTCAGCTGTACTGCTTGCCACCGGGTACCTGTATTTAAAACACTTTTACTAAGTTTTATCTAAATAAAATCGATTCTAGTTAATCATTAAAATTAAAATATTTATAACTATAAACATGAATAATAAAAATGGGGCCTATCACCTTATTGGGCAATGGCAATCGAAAAGGTCAAAAAACATCAAGAATTGATAGGCATAAGGGAGATGCCCCCAGTATGGATACCCTTAGCTAATTCGGGCAACACTTTTAATTGGCACGATAAAAAACTCATCATTTAGAAAATTTATCTGCATAAATGTAAAACGTTGATTTTACGAGTATGCAAAAAGTTGCCCCCAGCATAGATAATTTTAGCTCATTAGCTGTAAAATTCTATTCGATACTCGTGACCTAAGTAGCACTTTTTTGCACGGCGTGAGGTCCTGATTACGCTGTACAGAAGTGTTCATTAGGTCACATGTATCGTAATGTTATACTATATACGTCATTAACATGGCGAGAGTGCGGATGCCTCCTGATAAGTGTATCTCGAATTTCGCTTGTCACAGCCAGAAAACTGCAACAACATTGATTTGCATCATATGTGACGCAGCATACCATTTCAGTTGTTTGGCACAAAAAACAACTGACATCAAAATTATAAGTGGAAACTTAATAGTGTGCCCAGAACACAGCGACAGAAACTTAACCTCAAAGATAGATGAGGAAAGTTAAAAGGAAGCAACAAGATTCCTGATTGCTCAAATAAAACTGAGTAAAACAGAAGAAGTAAGAAGAGAATTATTACATGAAGCTTCAACAACAGAAACGGAGGAACTTGACATCAATATTGAAGAAATTATGAGCTAATAAAAAATGAAACCTTACTTTAGAACAGCTCGTCAGTGAATTGCAGGAAAAAAACTTCTTACTTAAAGAAAAAGTACTAAATAAGCAAAATGAAACATCCGTGGCAGAAGTTACAAGCTTCCCTAAACTGCTGCTGCAAGAAAGTGCCTAATATAACAGTGAAAAACGTGAGCAATAAAGCTGTAGATGTTAAAAAAAAAGTTATTGAGTGCTTAGTTACTGAAAAGTAAATCCAAACAAAAAACTTATACGTAAACAGAAAAGAAGAACTAATTATCAATTGCTTAAACAGTGAAAGTTCTATGCTAACTGAATCTGTATTAAAACATAACCTCGAAGGTATATGTGAGGTTAGGAAAGACACGTTGAAAAATCTTAAAATTAAAATTGTCGGAATCGATAAATAGTAACATGGAAATGGAGGACATAGAGGACAATATAAACATGAGAAATTTTGGAAGTTTCATGAACAAGGGGCAAGTACTACATATGTACAAAAGTAGTTTTAGTAGCCTAACTACAGTACTAATGGAGGTTCCTGCTGACATACACAAATTTATCAAGGAGAACAAAAGTAGGATTATGTAAAATCGTAGTCCCCATAGTGCTTGGGGTGGGGGGTAAAAACAGCAAAACAATACATTTTTCGTCAATTTCTCGAAAACAATGGTAGCTACAGAAAAATGGATGCCACCATCTTGAAAAGCGTAAAATTTTACATCGGATATGCTTTAGTACTCAACTGATCATTCTTTATTTATTATCTGATTAAACAGGTTCCTTTATTTACTCGAGTAAATCAATATATACACACACACACACACACACACATATATATATATATATATATATATATACAGAAGCCTGCAGATACCGGCTAACTAGAGCTAACGCTATGGTTGCATATCATGCAGCGCGCATGCGCCGCCGTAGACTGGAGTGTAGACACAAACGTTAGATGGTGAGCGCGAAACGCGAGCTTCAGTGGTCGTGCCTTTCTACGTTTTGCGCGCCTTGCATCGCGAAGCGATGGTGGTCATCGCCAGGCCGTGCGTGGCGCGCTAGTTTTGTTATCAATGAGATGGTAACACCCATTTGGCACTCATTATATCATTTTTTTGCTTTCAAGAATAATCTGGAAATTAAAATAATGCGTTTTGAGAAAATGTCCGTGCGGATGGATGTGTGTGTTTGTGTGTTATTTTTTTTTCATGTGGCGTAAGCAACGCAAGTTTACAAGTGACCCTCCGACACCGAATACCCACAGGTACTATCGTTAAACAATACTTCTGTAGGGCCCGTTAACTAGCCTTTTTTGGCTTCATCTTGTTTCTTCGGAATGAATCGAAAATAAACAATCAAGGTCCTCCTTCTTCCGTTACAGCGGTTTCAATCTCGACATAAGCGTGCTGCGACGCCACCTTGATCACGACCACCCTCCCCCCCTCCCCCTTGAACTCGGCCAGCCCTCACATATAAGTGCATTAGAGTTCGCCACAAATAGTGAGTGCCGCAACGTCGACTACCGGATCTGCTCCTACGACCAGCAAACGACAATTGGCGCTCAAGACCATTAAGCCGAGAACGGCGCGTTAGACAATGAGAGCCCGAGAATGAGTTTGCGACGGAACGTCTCATCAAGTTAGAGGACGAGGAGGAGGCGATTGACGATAACGAGGAGCACGCGGCCCCCATATATCGGCAGTGCTGGAAGTTGGAACAACCTCACCGCTCGAGCTTAGCATACCCGTAACATCCGGCTACAAATCCAAGCCTACCGCCGCCCGCCAACATCATTAAGACCCTCACGCCCCAGATGATCAAGGCTGCTCAATAGCAAGAACAGCAGGTCCTCAAAGACAAGATACGTAAGATAATAAGGCTCTCGAGAGGTAGTTTATCTGTTAAGGTCATTTCTTCTGAACTTTAATTAAACGTATTAAACGGGTATGAAATCGGACTGAAAAACACCTTTTACAAAATAAAATATACTGAAAAATATAGCTGAAGAATGGAAATTCTAAATTTTTGCCTTCGAAGAATTGTCATACCCGATAATATGGCAAATATAAACATTGTTTTATCTTTTTTACATTGTACCTGAATATATTTAATAAGTTTTATATATTTGCATTATATATTAACACAAATCAAACTGCAAATCCACTGAAAATCGGTCACTTTTAAGGGTCTAAGCGAACAAAATTCAAATTTGAGGACAGACCTACCGAACCAAGTTTTTTGGGTTCCTTTGGCCATCCAGAACACGAAAAACCTTGCATTCCCGAGATTTCGAAATACTTATTTTTTTTGCTTTGCAGTTTAAATTTTCTTATGGAAATTTAACATGGAAAAAGTGAACGAAAACTAGCTATTGCTACATATCAACTGTACGTACTCAATGTCCGAGATCACAAACGGAAAAAACATACTCATAGCACCAAAGTATGAAAAAAGATCTGTACTTTGAGCCCCGGTGGGTTAAAAATAGTTGCTTGGATAAAAAGTTGTCTACATTTAAAAACAGCAAAAAATTATAAATATCTCGATTTTTTTACGAAAATCAGCGATTTTTTCCATTTCTAAAATCCTTATAACTTTTGATCCGAGCGGTCAATTTTAACCATCTGACCCTCAAATCAAAGCGCTTTTCTTCTACTTTCGCTTTCAAAATTTAGATTAACATTTTAATGGTATCATCAGGTATACATACACTATATATCATCAGGTATACATACACTATATGGGATGAAAAAGGTCAAAAAATAGCCATAATTAATAGGCAATAATTTTTTCTTCTTTCAAGCACAGACAACTTTTTACCTAAACAACCATTTTTAACCCACTAGCGCTCAAATTGCATTTTCTGATTGCACCTCCAGATGTTAAAATAAAAATATATGATAAAAAAAAATCCTAAAACTCTTTGAATTTCCCGAGTTTTTCGAGATATTTGAGTTTTTCGAGCTACTTGGATTTTTCGACCTGCTCAAGTTTTTCGATCTGCTCGACAATTTCGCGTAGCTCGTAATATTTGGGAACGCGACTCGAACTCGACAAAAAAACTCGACTCGACTCGACTGGGGTTTTTCGGGATCTCGCACATCCCTACTGCCAACCACTCCAGTATTTTAGCATTAATTGAAACCGACTTTTTAAATAGAAAAAAAGTTTATTTAAAAAAATGTTTGGTATCTATAGATAGGATCATCTAAGCTTTACGCTGGTACCAAAAATTTGTTTCATAGTTCTATTTATATATACACCATTTACGATTTTCTGAAAAGTTCGTAAAATCTATCCACGTGCTGGGCATTTTACCTTAGAGAGATTAAAAATATATAAAAATCACGAAAAAAAGTATAAATTTTTTGACTCCGATAAATCCTTGAATTTTCATATTTCTATATTATCTATTTCAGATGACTCTCCCTGTTTCTCCGAGTGCTAATTTCACGCTGATTATATATATATATATATATATATATATGTAAAAAAAAATATATATATATATATATATATATATATATATATATATATATATATAGGTAGAATTACGCTAATGAGAAAGAAAACCAATTTTTTGCCTGTATAACCGTAATATAGCGTCAGCAATAGGGTTCACGAGAAGGCTGCTTATCTTATTTCTTTTGCAATAAGTGATAATACTCAATTGTAAAACTTTATTTGTGACATTGTTCTTTTCTATGTCTATTTTCATCTAAATAACAACACCGTTTTAACAACGTGAATCTAAATATTTTTTTCTTTTATTATAACTGTGTTCAATACTCATGTACATTTTTATTGCACCTTTTCTCATGAGCCTACCCTGATAGAATCAGTAACCTATTTAATGGCTAGTTCTTGGAATGGAATCTAAGAACTAGGCAGTTTTCTTTGCCATTTCTTAGGCAGAATGTAACGCTTTTTCCCCAACTTAATGGGCAGTTCTTGGATTCAATCTGCTTACCTTGTTCTTAAGTACAAACTGCCCATTATAGTTTGTCGAGTAACACAGCTGGGTTACACCTGTTTATCACAGTTTGAGGTTATGATTGGAAGATGGTATTTAGCAGGCTTGAATTTGAGTTATTAGTTTAAAAGAAAATATAGAAAAAATTCTGTCTGACCGAAGACTTGAACCCACACCCAGCACGAGACCAAATAAGTACGGCCGTGCGCCTTATCCGACTGAGCAACGCAAACGTTGTTCCTATACAAGCCCTATGAGATTTGCCATATGTTTGAATTATTCAAATTATTCAGCTTACGCCTAAATATTAATAATTTTGTATTTTACATCCGAAAAATTAATTGATTTATTGATATTTTCATGAAATATAATTCTCAGCCATAAAAAATGCCCAAGATATCGCTACTTTTATTTCCGATTTCGATTTCTTTAATTCCGATTTCCTAATTTTAAATGTCCAGTTTTTTCACATTTTACTTAGCCAGTTTTTGCCGTTACGGCCATTTTAAATGGGTGATTTTCTACTAGGGCAATTATATATTTTTTAGTAATCTTCAATTTCTATGTTTAACATCTGCTAGGCGTTCCGTGACGGTTTATATATATTTTTTAAACTAAAGCTCTTTTCCCTCTCTTTCATCCTACTTATACGCATTTTTTGTTTGTGCCCTCATGCATCGGGTACATATCATTGAACAATGGCTAGTTTTTTACGACTTTAAGTATTTTTTCCGTAGAAATCTCCAAATGTGTTGTAACGGGATTTTTTCCGTCGACGAGGAGATGTGTCACTCTTCGCGTCACTGCATCTATTTATCGCTGGTGCAAGCTCGCCAGCGTTATCCTCTGATGTAGCCAGGTACGCCTCGAATCTTACAAGCCCCGTAAACAAAGTACACGAGTGCACAAATACAGAGAATGCAAATTAAACCGAAGCCAACACAAAACATTTGGGTTTACTGATTATTTATTTAAACTTCCTTAAATCAATATACAAAGCTTACACGAACCTGAATTCGCGCGGCGGTGCTTACTAATATACCAGGGGATGGTTCGGTGGCCCAAAACGTCGCTATTACCTGCAGAAACTCTTGTGCACTTACGATCGTTCACCTTGTTGCTTGAAAAGCTTGCCGGTCGCTCTGTATACCAGGGTTAGAAGAGGCGTCCTTACCTTGGGTAACTGTGATTGACAGCCGAGGATAATATCTCGCTATACTAGTCCCTGGGTCGTTTTGTCGCTCTCACTTCGTGTCAGTACTGATCTTCGGTTGATACGTGTGTCAATGCACGTTGCAGGCCGAGTCAGCTTTTTTCGCGGCGCGCGATAAGCTACTTTCTCTCGCAGTGCGTGTGCCGTGTATGAGCGATTCTCCTATTCTCCCTCTCCCTGTCTCGTCTACTAAGAGTCCGCTCGATCCGATCTCCGTGGTGCTCGTTACAGTGTATGTGAAAGCGTATGGCGTGTGCTTGTGTGTGTATGGTCGTCTCGTGTATTTATACATATATTATATTTGTAATTAATTACTTACAGAACACCGTGACAAAAAAGGATTTACTCCTTTAATACTAGCAGCAACGGCTGGTCATCAAAAAGTTGTGGAAATTCTTTTTAACCATGGTGCTGATATCGAAGCACAATCTGAACGAACAAAGGACACGCCTCTTTCACTAGCATGTAGTGGTGGAAGATACGAAGTTGTGGAACTTTTGTTAAACCGAGGGGCAAATAAAGAACATAGAAATGTTTCTGATTATACTCCACTTAGTCTGGCCGCCAGCGGAGGATACGTTAATATAATAAAACTTTTATTGAGTCATGGCGCTGAAATTAATTCGAGAACAGGATCTAAATTAGGAATTTCTCCACTAATGTTGGCGGCAATGAATGGGCATACAGGTTAGTTTTTTTAGAAATCTATAACAATTGCTGTGATTTGCTTCTTAATCATAACTATTTTATTAAACCTGCTCGAAAGGTACCCCCTCGTCGCTCTACTCATTAACACCAATATGCAGAATCAGTGCCAGAATGCGTGTTAATTTATGTGTAGGTCCAATCATAAACATATTAACACAGTAATACAATGTAAACAACTTTCATTTCAAATATTTTATTTTTTTGTATGTATAAGAAGATTCAGCATTTTGTTTTAACAGGTGGTTGCTTCTACTACTTAAAGAGAAACTTTCATGTACCACGGGATGTGGGCAACATATGGTCCATCACTTAGGGTAATCCCATGTCATGCCAAATTTGATAGAAAGGTTTATTCATTAAAATATTGCGGCTCTATTGTAGAGCATTAAGTTTTCAACGTATTCTCTGTATTAAAAATCCTGAATATCTTATTAAAATTTTATATTATATGATTTTTCCTATGGGTTTTTTCTACAATCTTTTTCACAATATTTTACAATTTATAAACAATAAGAAGATCAATTGAGTCTACTTTTTACACTCATGTCGCACTGCGCCTTGCGCCAGCTGCAAATGTCAGCTCTTAGAAGACTTGCATTTGTATGCATACTAGCAATCTATTCTGACCAGCAATTGCATCAACAAGCGTCAGCCAACACTAGGCCAATTTTAACCGTATCCACTACTAAGCAAATGTGAGCATTACATTGCAGATCGGTCATTTTGATGGGTACTTACCAGAGTACCAAAACATAAAAAGAGGGACATCTCATAATAATTTTAGCGCGACCCGCACAATTAGGTTTAACATTCATTAATAATATCTCTTAATCCTTGAAAATTAAAAATTGTAATTTAGACATTGGCCTATACAAGTATACAAAATATCGTCACAATAGTATATCCAATAAATAGTCCATAAGTACACGAAAATCGGCAAAGCTAGCTCGAGTTTCTTGGCATAACAGAAAAAGTGTTAAATACATGCATATATTGCATGATATTTCTAAAATTGAAGTATATTATATCAACTAAAGAAACGTAAATAACAATAATAGAAATATGTCAGATTGAAGAAAGGCTTTAACAAGCCTGCCACGTTCTATACAGCTTTGCTGTAATTTAAATAATTTTTTCAATTAAATCATATCAGCAATGAAATTCCGTCTGTACCTGTTGATATAACTCTTTTTGGTCAATAATCAATAATGTTATGTTTTATTTAACTTGGTTTGAAATTTAAAACTCATATTAATTATCACATAGAAATTTGAATATGCTCGAAATATGTATTCTATTCGTAAATATTTAATACTTTTATGACTTTTATTAAAAATTATATGAGTACATAACAATTTTAAAAGAACTCTGTATCGCGACACAGTGTACCAAAATCAGATTTTTGTGACAAAACTCGCTCGACAAGCCAATTGCAATCATTCTTAATAAAAAAATTGCAAAATACTTGTACGATGATTTCCGTGCGTGTAGAACTGCTTATATTTAATAAAAGAGTATATAACCTAAAAGAAAAATAGGAAAACATATAAGACTGAATAATGTAATAATCGAATTGTTCTATAATCGAAATGTACTAAAATCCCTAAAACTGTAAAAACAAAAAAAAAAAAAAGAAGAAAAAACATATATACTTGTTGATTTTGGATCTCTGAACACTAAACTGATAAAATATAAATTTTAGATCTTTATTTTATAAACCACCATCACCTAATAGGCATTTTAGAAACTTGAAGGGGTCTTAAACATCGTATAGATTATCAAACCAATGCTGAAACTTTTTCTATTTTTCTTATAGGTTATGTAACGCGTTATTAAATATAAGCAGTTCTAAATGAACGGAAATTATCGTAGAAGCATTTTGCAATTTTTTTCATTAAGAATGATTGCGATTTAGCTTGTCGACCGAATTTTGGCCATAAAAATCAGATTTTGGTACACTGTGCGCTGTCGCGCGATCATGCGAAAGAATGAAGTGCTTGGACGCAGTGAAATGGGATATCAGGTAGTCAATTAAGAACACACAGGATATAGGGGAAACAAGGTACTCTTTATTCCCTTCAGCAATCATTACTCATACATCTTCTTTTTTTCCCCTAATTCTTGCGGTCCCGTAGGATCTCTGCCAAGATCGTCTTGCGTGCGGCTTGCTCCGAGCATTGATGCGAGGGCCGGGTGGCCGCAGATGTAACATTTCGGCTCTTTCTCCCTCTTCTTCCGGAGATACTCGGCGCGCTACTGCTCCTTTATACGCGCGCATTCTTCCTTGTGGCGAGCCCGTGTCAATGTGATATATTATAAAGATGTCAATAATTGCCCGTTGCGGCACCTTGCTCACGTTTTTCGGGATGATAACGCCGTCGGCTTTAGCTGTTTCGGCCGATTTGCTTTAGTCGAGCCCTTAGATGGGCCCCTGCTAATTCAACGTCGGCGCGCTTGCCGTTACAATTTTTTGAGGTCGCCCGCGCGGGCGGCGAGAGGGTTTCAGGGTAGCTCTGTTCGAGACCCCCACTTCTCTCCGCCACCGCGGATGTCAACCCATATTTACCGGGCCGTTGCTTGCGCTCGTGCTTCCCTCCCGCCACTACGTCCGTTGGCTTGAGCTCAGACTCGAGTTCGCACGCTTCTGGTGGGTTGCTCATCGCCTTCACCTCTCAAGCATCTTCCGGTGATCATGACTCATCGTCGTCCCCCTCTTCGTCGTCTTTGTCATAAAAGATCTTTATTTCTTTGTCCGACACTAGCTTTTTCACTTTTCCATTTTTATCGGTCAGCTTGAATGTATTCGAATTGACTTAGGCGGTAATCGTATATGGGTCCATGTACGGAAAAGCCAATTTTGCCGTGATGCCTTCCGCCGCAGACAACAATACGTGTCTCCTATTGGCAACGTTGCCAACCTTAAAAGTTGGCACCAGTCGGCAGGCATCGAAAAATGCCGCCTGGCGGTCTTGCGACTCGCTGGACAGGGCATTTGCACGCTCGTGCAGAGCTGGCAGCTTGGCGAGGCGGTTTCGCCACGCTCCTACAGCCTTCTACTGTGCAGCCTCTTGATCTTTTTTCCCTCTAAGAGATGCCGGCATTTTCGGCTGCTTGCCGAAATTCATCATCGTGAGCGAAGCCCCCGTAGATTCATGCACTGCGGTGTTAAGGGAAAACGCTATCTCGTTAAGGTATTCGTCCCATGCTCGATGATTATTTTGAGTAAACGTGGAAATTTCTTTCTTTACAGAGCGGTTTATTCGCTCCACTTGATTCACCTGCGAGTGATATGGCGGTAAGTACGAGTGGCAAATTCCTTGCTCTGCCGAGTACTCTTTTATTGTCTTGTTTTTGAATTTGGTACCATTATCCGAGTCAAACACCTCGGGTGCACCGAATCTCAAATGCTCATTGCTGTTTATCGCCCCAAACTAACGGCTGATATTTTTTTGTCAGCCGAGTTAAAGGCTTGGCCAACGTTGCGTAATTTTCCGGTAATTGTCTATACCACATTGCAGCTGCGGCGCCAGGCTGTTTGCGTTCCGTCGGTAAGACCTACGCAAGCGATGCTAGTAGAGTTTGCTCTAGTGGTGGTAGCGCGCAATACTCTTGCCCGTATGCCAGTACGGTTTCGGCTTCTTTGGGAACTGTCCCAGTCGTGGCAGTTTATACAAGGGGTCAACCTTTGCAGTTCTGGCATCGGATTTTTATGTAAGAGGTCTAGTTGTTTTTTCAAGCTCGGTCGTGGCTTTATTTCCTTCATCATGCCTCCCAAGCATGTCAAAAAATCGCGCACGGGCCCGTGCGCGCCTTGGTATCTTCTCTCTGCGTCCGTTGTTGGAATCACCTGTTCGTGCAGTACCATCTTGTCGCGGCTGTATAGAACTCTTACCAGGTTTTTTATTCATCTTTGTTGTTCTTGCATTATTCTGCGGCTATGCCTGTAAATACGAATGGCAGAACCGCCATCCTTTCTGCTACAGTCATTTGCGCTAGGGTTAAATTTCGTTCTTTCGCGAGAGGAGATAATTCTTCCTTCTCACTACACGAATTTATTTTGATGCCCACCTACTCGGACGCTCTTGCTTGTTACCTGCAACGTTAAGGCGCCAGTTTGTAACGGGGCAACTGTCCTTGTGCACGGCGGCCACGAAGATGGCGCAGAGTCACCGAGCAGTTTCTCTATCTGTTAAAATACTACGCCACATCTATCCCGCGATGACGCTGGAGTCGTCCACGGACGTTACCCGTCGGTGCAATGACGACTCCGTGCAATGCAGCTAAGTCACTTGAGTATACAAAATGCACGGCGCGCCGCGCTTTCTCCGCGCACAAAAATGGAATTAGAAGATTTAATAATGGGATCTGAAATATTTTTGATTGAAGTATATTTTTTAATGTCCCAGACGGAGCTACGCGTTCCCTAACCTTAAAAAATTACTACTTTACGAAATGATCAAGCTATCAGTGATGTTAGCTATCGTTATTGGTATCGTTATTACTCAAGTACTCGTTGTTATTTTTGTTAAAATTGTTAAAATTAATTTTATAATTTTTTTGAATATACAACCAATGTCAAAAAAATTATTAGTACGAATATTCTTAAAATTTACTTTGAAAAAAATTAATTATACAAATTAATTAATATGTTTTAATTCTACACGAATACGAAAGCCGTTACTGACAAGAATCATTTGCACGGCCCTGGTTCACTCAATATGCTGTATTTACTATTATCAAACTTTGATCATTTTAATAAATATTTTAGCTATAAATAATTTTGTAAATAGTAAACATTTAAAATAAGAATTAAATAATTATAGAAGTGCTTATATATATATATATATATATATATATATATATATATATATATATATATAT
>QLYP01000121.1:318791-351942 GCA_016647725.1 Nasonia giraulti | reverse complement strand
TAAAGAAAATTTTGTAATTTCACGAAAAATATGCTATAAAGAAATCAAATAGTAAATATACGTAAAAAGTGCGCTATTGTATGCATTGGCTTTGGACATATATGTACTATATGATTTCTTTATCGCATATTTTTTTCTACTATCGCAAATATTGGAATCACATAAATATATTTAAACATTGATTAGGTGCTAAATCAAATTGTAATTTATATCTCAAAAAATATTCTTATAGAAAGAAAATAATAATTAGATTGTTTCTTTTAATGTATAATTTAAGTACATTTTTCCTTTGAAAGCTTTTTAAAATTTGATGATGCTGGAAAATATAGTGGATATGTAGGTAAGTAATTCATAGACATTATTTGGATTTTCAATGATTATGTTACTCTCATTTAAAGAAAAATATTCATTTATATTAAATAACGTAGCAAATAACCTATGCTGTATTGTGATTTATTGTCAGAGTTTGGACATGTTTTTCACGATTTTTCTCAAAAAAATTATAAATATTTACAAAAACTCACAAAAAATTCCAAAAGATCATAAATGATCACAACAAAAGATCATGAAGTTCCTCACGTGTATTTTATACAGATACATTAATAATTATTTGCCGTGCCTTTTTGTGATTTTTTGTCACTATTTGTCATTTAATGTTAAAAATTCGTAAAAAAATATCCGAATTATGATAATAAATCACATCAAATCACAATAAATTACAGAACATCACATTTTTTACGAAAATATGCAAAAAATCATGAGTATTTACAAAAATTTGTTATGGTTCTCGTTTTTTTTTTAAATAAATTTTCCGCCATGGAAAAATCCAGTATAATGTCGACCTTTATAGTTTAATGTTGTTATACTTTTTATAAAGAGAAAATCTTGAAATGACTCTCATTGTATTAACAATAGAAACAGTATTGACTTTATTTAAGTCCAGCGACTTTGTCCGTTTGTCGTCCATCTCGTCTGCCATTCTTCCATCGTCCTAGGCCGTTCTTCTGTTGCAGCGTCTGCCCTCCCAACGTTCAAACTCCGTACGTATAAGCGTTTCCGCTTACGCGTGAGGAGATCTATCGGAATTACGCCCGCTATCACGAAGATCGCGTTTGCAGATACGGTCCGGTACGCGCACGCGATTCTTAGTGCCCGTTTCTTTACCTGCAACGTATCCGCCCATACCTCTACTTCGTAGAGCATGATCGAGTGGGTGACGCTCATAAGAGTCGCCGTGTACTCGGTTTTGGTCCTCGCATGTTGGCCATGAGTCTACTCAAAGCTTTCGTCGTCTCTGCTGCTTTAGCTGCAGCGTTACGTATGTGTGCCCAAAAAGTCAGTTTCGTATCTAGAGTCACCCCTAGATACTTTACTTCATTTCTGGTAATCGTATATTCCGTCCCCACATTCATAGGTATTATTGTGTCTATATGTTTCCTTGTCAGTAGCAGTAGCTCAGTCTTTTGTAGCGCTAGTTGGAGTCCGTGATCCGTCATCCATGTGTTTACGCGTCTCATTACCTGATTCAGTTTTAGCTGCGCCAGGTGAGTGTTCCGTGCAGTTATTACAGTCGCCACGTCGTCTGCGTATGCGATGAGGCACGTGTCGTCCGGCATATATAGTCTTAACAGTCTGTCGTACAGTATATTCCAGAAGTCAGGACCCAGGATTGAGCCCTGTGCTACTCCTGCTGTCAACTTTCTTCGTCGAGTAGCGTCCGATGTCTCATACGTCAGGTACCGGTCCCGTAAATAGTCTTTTACAACTCGCACGAGGTAGGCAGGGACCCGAAAGGTTGTTTCCAACGCCTCCAGAATGTCCGTCCACCTCGCAGAATTGAAAGCGTTCCGTACGTCCAGCGTTGCCAAGAGTACCAGTGGTCTGGCTCCATGACATATATCGTTTGTCTTGTCTACAATCTGTACTATGTGTGTTATAGCTCCTATTGTTGAGTGTCCTCGTCTAAATCTGTCGGTCCGAGAGGTCTCCGGCGGCTTCCACCGCTTGCAACAGTCTCGGTCGTAGCAGTAGTTCGTACAATTTACCCGGCGTGTTCAGGAGGCTTAGAGGCCTATAGGAGGACGACGAAGCAGGGTTCCCCTTACCTTAGGCAATGAGGACCAGCCGCGCGCCCTTCCAAGGCCCACCAAACACTCCCGCCGTCAGGCAGCCGTTGTAGAGCCTCAACAGCGCATCGGGCTGTTCAGCTACGATGATCTGTAGCAGCTTCCCAGGCACGCCGTCAGGTCCCAGGGCCTTTCGAGGCTTCAGTTTGGCTGCAACACTCTCAAGCTCCGCCACCGTGAAAAGTGCACATTCCATTGCGTTGTCCATGTCCGTATCGTCCGTTCTGTCCTGGTGGATAGGAAAGAGATCGTGGACAATCCTCTCCATTGTGTCCGCGTCCTTCGTCTCGGGGGTATTCCAGGCGACAAGTTTGCGAGTCATTATCTTCTAGCCTTCCCCCCAGGGCTCTGACTCTACTTCGTCTTCCAGTCGTCTCTAACACCGTCGTTTCGTGCTGTTGATAGTCTGTCTGAGTAGCCGTCTCGCAAGCTTGTATTCCTGCGAGATAGCCTCTCTTTCGTCCGGGTCCCGTTCCCTTCCCGCTAGTCTGCGGAGTCGGAGGCATTCTTTTCTGATTTCTGCAATTTCCTACATCTACCAGTAGGTCTGCCTTCTGTCCTGTCTGTATCGTTTCCGTGGCATCGCGGCCTCGCAGATGCGCTGCAGATACTTTTCCAGATCATTAGCACTCCGTTCAGCCGCGGCTCCATCCGTCCGTCCTTGAGACAGATCCGCAGAAGGTATTGCTACGTTCCGCAGTTGCCTCTCGATTTCGTCCCTGTTTATGCGTCCAATGTCCCATCGCGTTGTCCGCATGCTCTGCCTTTGCCTCAACGGGGCGTCATTAGTCAGGTTGAAGACGATATACTGGTGATCACTGGCTGTGTAGTCCTCGATCACTCTCCATCCCCTCAGCCTTGTCAACATCCTGTCCGTGGCTAGGGTTATATCTGGTATAGAATTACCAAAGCCGGGTCGTCTGTAGGTGGTCTCGTTTCCGTCATTTATGACCAATTGTAGTCGGGCGGCCATTTGTAGAATCAGTCGTCCTCGTCTGTTCGTCGTAGGCATCCCCCATTCGATCGCTCTCGCGTTAAAATCGCCCGCCACGATTACATCGCCAGTAAGGTTTCTGACAGCGTCTTCCAGGACTTTTAGCTTGTCTTCGTATTCGCACACGCTATTGTTCGGAGAAAGGTAGACACTGACAACAGAGCCCACCCTTGCCCAAGCATAGTCTTTTCCGGCCCCACTTTCTATAATCCGCGCCGCGTTCACCTCTCGCACCCACACCGCCGCCGTGTTCGAGCTGCTAGCGATCCACGATGGCTCGGAGAGGTTTCTGTACTGCTCGCTTATCACGAGTACGTCCGCGTTCGTTTCCGCCGCAATTTGTGGGAGCATCAAATGTGCCAAGCTACTCCCGTTCAGGTTGCATTGGAGTATTGTCAGGTTCATTTTATCTGTTTCGTCCTGTATTCAGTCAGGGCTACCTTAAATTCTGCGCACGAGGCCGTGCCAGGCACGTGTGCGAGATCTTGGTTGGCTCGCCCCGCTCTGAGGAAGCAGGAAGACGCGCTTGTGCACGCCTTGCCTACATGCCCCTTTCGGCCGCATTTTCAGCAGCAGTATTTTCTGTCCGGTCCTTTGCAGTCAACCCTCACGTGTCCATAGCCAAGGCACCTGTAGCATCTCGGAACGGGAAGCCTGGGCCTGATCCGGCAATTAATCCACCCGATTTTAATTCGGCCTTTCTTAAGTAGATCCGTTGCCTCCTTCGCGTCAAACTCACAGACAGCTAGGGCTTGTCCGCGGTTATTCGCATCAACGACGTGGACATTTCGGTCAGTCGTGGTCCCCGTTTCGCGGTTGATCGCGTACGCTACGTCCTGTACTGTTATGACGCAGTCCAAGTCCAGGAATTCCAGTGTCACCTTGGAAGTCACGTCCCTCACTGTGGCAGTCTGTCCCAGTACGTTTTGTAACGTCTGCTGGAAAACCTGTCACTCCTGTTCTTTGTCAAGCTGTAGCAATACAGAACCATCTTTGGTCTTACGAATAGCTCGTATGTCCACTTTACTGTCCGTCAAATTCACTCTCTGTCGCATAGAAAGTAGAACGTCCGCGTACATCTTGCCCTCTGGCGGCTTGATCAAAATCGCGCTTCGCCTGAGTTTCAGGTTTGGGCGATCTGTCTTGCGCGCTGTGGGCTTTTTAGTCTTTATCTTGTTTGCTTCAGTAGCATTTTTCTCTGTTTCCGTGACCGCCTTTCGTTTCTTTCGTTTCGTGACGGTTGTCGACGTATCCTTTGACGGTAACTCCTGCTTGTCTGAAGTTCCCGGTTCCGGAGTCGGGGTTTGTCTGTTCCGTTTACGTTTGGGTCGTGTCATTTTTTCCATGTCCGTCCTTTGTATTTCTGTGAGAGTCTGTCGCAGTTGCTTCATACGTTGGAGTTCGTGCATCCCAACCTCAACAGCTTCATAGATCTCACATATTCCATCCGTAATTACGCGACTGACATTCTTTTGGACGTTTGTCTTCGCCTTCATCTTCACAAGGTTGTTGCGTATTACGAGTAGTTGGTCTTCCAACTTCCTCTCTGCAGCCTCCCAGTTTTGTGGCAACCCTCCGATTATATCGCCCGTCCCTTCACGATTTTGTGTCGCGGTGTCATTTATAGTAGCCAGGCTACCTACCGGCTTCTTACTTTTACCTCCACTAACCACATCTCCGTCTGCAGGCACTCCGTACCCCTCCATCCTCAAATTGCTCCGTTTGGTTGCTTCATCCATGCTGAAATCAAACTTCGTCCTGGTATGTGTCCGACCCCCTGGATCCCCCCGTCCATGGAGGCAGCTGACATGGCCCCAACACATGCCTGCAGGCGATGCCAGACTGGGTACATCATACCAGGATATAGAACCCACTGCCGCACTAGCCCACCTCCGCTCTCTCGAGCTTCCCACCCCCGAACAAAAGTGTTCAGCTCTCTGGAGAGTTTACAGCAGGCGTCACACGACAGCAGGCACTCGCCAAGCCGATTGATCGGTGCTGGCTAGGCAACCGACCTCCCGTCTTGCCGTTAGCGGGAGCCAAAGGTGGTTCGAGTCACTTCGGCACGCAGCCTAAGATCGTCCCCTTACCCAGGATCTCCATTTGGCAGCTCACGGGTCGCACCGCACGGCCAACACGGCGGTCCGCTTGATTACTTTGAGAGCAGCCTTCTCCTGACTTAGACGGTAGCAAGACACTCCCATCTATCACTCTGTTACGTCCGGGAGATATCCGTTTATAGGACCCCCTCAATCATGCATCAACAATTCTCCCCACCAAGACGCTACCATTGCTGCGGGGTCGCCGCAGAAAGGGCATAGTCTCGGCTTGTGCTCCGCGTGTGATTTTGCTTCTCAAAGAACACCCGTTTATAGAGGTCTTCGATAGTGCGTGCCTTCATGCGTCTCTGTGTGACCGGTCAAGGTCTTTTTAAAGGACCTACGGCTCCGACTGTGGTTGGCATGCAGCTTGCATATTCGGTTTCCCTTTCTGCTACTGCAGCACATCTCCGCTCCGTGCGCTGATTCATCGAGATACTCTTTTTAAGGAGTTTCGTTCAATCGTCCCTCATTTACACTCCCACCAGAATGCCATACACTCACTCCCTCAGAGGACTGCTGCTCTCGTAAGCCCATCACCCGGCAGGTTGCGAAGATGTTAAAGCAACCGCCTACGACAAGGAGCGGACATACCGATGGGCGGGATGCTATAAAATTAGTTATTATTGAAGTAATTTCATTATGGAATAAGGCTTTAATTGAAACAATTAGGAATGACCATTGCTGTAAAAAATGATATAAATTATATTTGGAGTTTCGCAATTTTAATAAGAATCAGTCAATGAATGAAAATAAATGTAAATTTGTAAACGAACTAGTTCATGTTTTTGACATCTCTAATGGAAGTAATATTTTATCAATGAGTGATAATGGAAGAAGAGTTTTACTTTCTAAGCCAATTAATGAAATAAAACAAAAAATAACAATTTTAAGAAAAGAAGGTATAATAAAAATAACTTAGTAATGACATGATTTTCATAATAAATATAACTGTATCTTTTTTCATGATATGTGCCTTTCTAGATAAATCTGAAGACTTATTTACTAATAAGGATGTTGAACTGCAAAATAAAGAATTAAAGAACACATTGTGTAACCCAAATGTACCTACCGTTACAAGTGATTCAGTAACAATTGTTATTTCTCAACCCGAATTATCAAGCGGAGAAGATGCAAAGGAAAAAACTGCAAGTAAATATCTAATTCAATTAATCTTAAAATTAATAGCCGTTTTTAAATGCATTAGAAATACGTTTTGAACTTGTAAATAAGTTGATTTAAAATTTTATTTATTTAACTATTCGAGTTGACAAAGCCTAAAATCTTAATTGGTCTTCACAGCATAATATGAATAAAAAATCTTGTTATCCTTATAAAAAATCTTATAAAATTAATCTATAGATTTCAAATAACCATCTTATTAAGAGATATAAATTAATAATGATTTTTATGATTACTCAGAATTATCACACTTTTTATATACAACATTTATGGTGCCTCCAACAATAAGTATTTATTGTTGTTTTCAAAAAAATCAATTAAATTTAAACATTTTAAATATTACTTTCTAAAACTTTGATTTTTGTTATAATTTCAAAATATATATTTTTGGCGTTTACAATTTTGCAGTATGATAAATACTGTAAAAATTGTAGATAAATTCACATTTAACCTTACAAATCTATGTTATCTAAAAGATTATATTTTTTGCAATAATAAAATTTAATTATATTTTAAACTCATCTTTGATATTTGAATGTATGTTTTAATAATAATAATCTGTTATAAGTTAAAATTTTACTAAACTTCTTTAGTAGGCGATAGTAAAAACTTTCTGCGTAAACGTTGAAAGATTTAAAGTTTAGCGATCTGTTCTTTTCTAAACTATTACAAACATTTCATCAACATTTTACCAATTGATCATAAGTTTCATTTAAAAAAAATAATTTCAAGTATATCATTTTTGATGTAGTGAAATTTTCAAAGAAAATAAAAAATTATTAAATTAAAACATTAAATATATTTTTTAGGAGGAAAATTGATATCTACACTCTCAAAACCAGAATCTCAGCCTGTTTTGAGTGATGACGCTTGTTTATCTTCACAGAATAGCTCTGAAACTGTTTATTCTGCAGTTGGACGAAATTATTCGAAAAAAGATGTCAGAGGTAATGTAGATGTTATGACACCAGAAGTTGTCGGTGCATTCGATAAATACAGGATATCTTACAGGAATACAGTGATTCTAATTGGCACAGTTTCTCATGGCTTAGGCATTGACATTGAAACACTAATATTAAATAAAACATCATTTGATAGAGTGAGGACCATGTTGAGATAGGAAAAAGCTAAAAAAATAAAATCACTGTTTCAAAATAAAGATTTACCATACGTAATAGTGTACTGGGACGGAAAAATAATTTCTGATCGGGTTTTTTGCAAAACAATCGATCGTCTACCTATTCTAGTAAGCATAGACAGTACTGAAAATGATTGATGTACTAGGTCTTGAAAATCAAACAGGATTATCTGTGGCAAAGTCAGTTTACGGCGCTTTAAGTGATTGGGGATTAATAGATTTAGTTAAAGCTATTTGCTTAGATACGACGAATGCAAATTTAGGACGAACAAGTGGAGCGGCTGCAATATTAGAGCAAATAATAAATAAAGATTTATTGCATATAGCATGCAGGCACCATGTTTTAGAGATCAATTTAGGGGCAGCTTTTTTGGAAAAATTTCCTGGTACTAGTGGTCCAAATAATCATATTTTCATGAGGTTCCATTCAGAATGGGATAATATGGTATGTAGAGAACTTGGAAACGGTTTGGAAGAGCTGAAACCATAATTGCAACTAAAATTTTCCTATATTAAAGAATTTATAATAGAACATTTAGAAAAACAACATTTTAGAGAAGATTACAAAGAATTATCAGAGTTATGTATACAATTCTTAGGAGTTGAGAATGACATTCAAATTCGTAGGCCTGGTGCATCTCATCATGCACGATGGATGGCTAGAGCCATTTATTCTTTAAAAGTTTTTTTAATTAGAAAACAATTTAATGTGAACACTCAAGAAATAAGAAAATTGTACAGCATATGAAAATTTATTTTATTTATTTACATCGAATCATGGTATGAAGCACCGTTAGCTATTGCTGCTCCAAAAAATGACTTAAACCTTTTTAAAAGAATATACGAGTACTCTAATATTGATGCTAAAATCTCAGCAGCAACAATGAACAAATTGAAAAATCAAACATAAAACTTGCAGGGGCAGAGAAAAAATTAATAACAAAACTTATTCGAAAGTATTTTTTCCCGCTGAACACGAATCCACCCTCAGTTTTGGCCTCTGGGGCCACCTTTCGTCCCTAGATTTTGAAATTCCATTTTTCCAAATACCATGGTGCCAAAGATGTCAATTTTGTAAATTTTTGGATTTTCAGCATGATTTAATTAATTTATAGCTCCTCAGGGAAGCATTTTTTAGATATAACATATAGATACTTTTTTTTGTACAATTTTCTTAAGTCATATATATATATATATATATATATATATATATATATATATATAATAAGCCATTTAAACCTTAAAATCAGGATTTGAGAGGGTTCGATCATCCTGATCCTGACCAAAAAATTCCTGGAGATACCTTTTTTTAGTCCCAAAGTACTTGTACAAGTGCCGTAATATCACAAGCATAAGTCTCTATGCTAAAAATCAATTTAGCAGTCTATAATGCTAAAATATGAGTTAAATACTACTATATGCCTAACAACAATATGTTTATGTGCATCGCTCACCACCTATAGAGTTAGTTTGCATAAAAAGAAAGACATTTTTGCAATAAAAAGTTGATATTACATGGGTATTCCTTACTAGAAATATGCACCTTTTTAATAACTTATTAAAATGCAGTGTTCCGATAATATATAATTGACAATTCATTGCTTGCACTGGATAATTAGCAAAGAAATCATAAAACTTTGATCTCTTGTATTACTATTTTTTGGTTAGGATCAGGATGATCGAACCCTCTCAAATCCTGATTTTAATGTTTAAATGGCTTATAGGATACTATAACATATATATATATATATATATATATATATATATATATATATATATGACTTTGAAAGCATTTTTAATGAAAATTTAAGAAAATTTTACAAAAAAAAAGTATCTATATGTTATATCTAAAAAATGCTTCCCTGAGGAGCTATAAATTAATTAAATCATGCTAAAAACCCAAAAATTTCCAAAATTGACATTTTTGGCACCATGTCATTTTGGAATAAAGTAATTTAAAAATCTGAAAAAATTCAGGGGCATTGGAAACACTTTTTATAACATATTTACCGCGGGTTGCAGAAGAAAAAAATTTTGGCCGGCTATACAACAACTTTGGTCTCTACCACTTTTTTTTAATTTGGCGTTGCTAGAGGAATTACGTAGGCGGGGTTTCATTCTGGCTGCAGGACATTGAGATGACCTTCAGTGCCGCAACCGAACATACCATTCTGAACGTAAAATTTACCGCTCTTTCTATTCCCGCAATTAAAGAATGGGGTTCCTATTTAAAAATCCAAAGTTGACCTTCAAATGACCTTGAAAAACGCGTTCAAGGTCAAATGCAAGGTCACCATCGGGTTGCCCCTTCGATATCCTACAACTTTGGGCTCCACCATTTTTTCGATTGTGGCTGTCCCTGACGAGTTATGAGCGGTGCCCGTTTAAATTGGGTCACCCTGTATATATATATATATATATATATATATATATGCCGCATATGTGGCTACATTCGTGCACTCACACAGGCATAGTATACGTGACTGCCTGAAACAGAGCAACGATTCGCACGTTGCAATACACTTCTCGCCGAAAACCACAGTGTTTCGACCTGCGTGTCAGCAGTCCTCGCGCGCATACGACCCCAATATGTATGAAATCGACTCCTGGGTGGCAACTGCTGATTAGATTACGATTATCTTTATCATCTAGCCCGATCCACGAGCATTTATTATCCCGAGTCGATTCACGCTAGACCTTTTTACGCGAGTCAAGTCACTGCCACTGGCTGTACTTGGTGTATAATACGAGGGCTGTTAACTTAATGCGCATCGCCTATTGAGTGCGTAGAAAATACTTAAACTCTGCACACAGATCAGCAGTACACCTCTTCAATTACTAGTTGAGAGTTCCTTACTAAGTAGGGGAAGGTCCGTCAATAAATCTGGCGTTAGTGGTAAACCGCAGCTTGCATGAGTTCAAAATACTAGCTACGAGAAATCGTGTAGATTAAGTCCACTTAGCATCAGTCACACCAAGAAAGAGACTACGTCATCTAGCGTGTGAGAGGAAGATTGTAATTGTAAGTCACCTCTATACCACAATAGAAAATCCTAGTTAACATCATATAAAATAATAATATAGCAAGTCAATTAAACCACTTAACAAATAAAATACACATGCTGCAACGTCAAAATTGTACCTGAAGTAAAGTGCTCCGGTCCTTGCTGAATAAAAACAAAACATCTTTCTTACATTAAATTAAAGTTTTCTCTGGTTCTGTGATTCTCAAAAATGATGTAACCATAACAAGTTTGGGCCTTAAAAATTTTTATGTTTACAAAGTTTTAACCTTTAAACTTTTGGACCTTAAAAATGTTGAACGTTCAGAAAATTTATAGTTGAGGATATGCTGGTAAATTTAGGTTGATCCTAACAAACTAATTTAACAATGAAATAAATAAACTTTTACTTAATTGTTACTATTGCAATATAATACCATATTGTGTGCGCTGTAGTGTATCATCTGAAAGTAAGTAAGTTAATCATGTAATGATCCTCCCAGTGTTAGCCAGCATAATGTGCTGCCCGACCCTTACGACGGGGACGTGCTGGCAAGGTTAATTTTACGAGAGTCATATTCTGGTGCTACATTAGTTAAATGCTACAGTAGATTTTCATATTTCCAACGCTGTATTTAAAAATGTTTGAGTATGGCTACGGCACTTGCTACACTCTGACAGTTGCGTAGAGCGCTGAGCGCGTGCACGGCTCTTCCGCACATGGGCCTGCGAGCGCGTTTCGGCGCTCGGCGACACTTCGTATCGGCAGCTCATAGAGACCGCACTTACGTATTTACCTAGACATTTCTTGTTAATAAAAGGTTTGGTATAAACATAGTCATACAGTTTTACATATTATTTATCCACCTCACCATATGATTTTCTCAGGTTATGGGCCGGTGAGTGTGGACGCTTCCAATGCACAAGAGCATTAAAAACCGATACGGCCACGCGATTTTGTTTTTGTGTTCTGATATATAGTGCTTTGTATCTTTTTGAGTGCAAGACAAAGGGCAGCAGAGAGACTTAAGCACTTGTGTTTTTCACAAGCCCGCACCCTTTGTCGAGCAGCAAGGAACAGGTGTCAACGAGAGACCTGGCGAGCTGTTCTTAAGCAGTGTCCAGGAGACAAAGGCAATCATGGAAAACGGCGATTTTGCCGGCTCGTCAATGAGTAAGTAATTCTTTTACACAACACTACTTGACATAAAAGCAAAATCAGTGCTAGAGTGTTTTTATAGAAAAATAAAGTAAAGTAAGTGCGACAGTTTATTCTAAAAAGAAAAAGCCTAATTAAATGTTAGATTTTTACTATACAAAAAGAAGGCTTTGAGTAAAAGATCAAAAGTAAAATCAGTGATAGATTACTACTAACTAAAAGTGCTTATCTAAAAGATCATAAATTTTATTTTAGTTAAATCAGTGCTAGAACGCTATCTAAAAAAGAAATAAGTTTTGTCGAGCTTTCCGAAAAACGCGGGCCTTTTCCGGATTCTGAGAATCGTAGTCAGAAAGCCGCCATAAGGGAAGAGGTAGCACGTTCAAGATGGCGGCCGCCTGAGCGTGCGGGAACAACGGAGCAACCGGTCGCTACTTGCACATCAGGCGCGAGCGGCGCTCGTGAGTGCGAGATAGACGGACTCGAGCCGCGGGAAGAAGGGCGTCTTCTAGCTTTCTCTTTCG
Source organism: Nasonia giraulti (assembly GCA_016647725.1). NCBI lineage: Eukaryota > Metazoa > Arthropoda > Insecta > Hymenoptera > Pteromalidae > Nasonia > Nasonia giraulti. The sequence continues at coordinate 339,718 of QLYP01000121.1, read as the reverse complement.
CTCAGCGCGTGGAGACGTGAGTCGCGTCTTTCTTTCTTTCTTTTCTCTCTCCTTCGCTCGTTAGATGCACTGCGGCAAGCTCACGCGCATTATCGGCGGACCGCTACTAGACAACAGCGCGAGTATTGACATACAGCTAAATAAAAATAGTTTTAGCGGTGCTTGTGAATGCTATTTAATGCCTACAACGGTAATAGAATTGAATGTGTATAAAACAATTACAATGGTTAGTTACCTTGATTCGAGCAATAATTTGAATTAATAGATTGAATTAAGACTTGAAATAAAAATAGAACGTTTAAAGAATTATAACAAATAACCTATAAGTTTGCGTATAAATAAACTTAAATATTTTCGTTATAGATCAACTAAAAATTGTTATCTTTAATAAAAACCTGTGTTGCATTAAAACTGTAGTCAATCATTTTAAATTCGCATTTTGTGAGGGCCCCACATAATGCGTACCTAGCTTGGCTCATCATAGCAAGCTAAATGACGCTTAGAAAGGGTATGTTAAATTTTCTAAAAATTAAATTCCTTATCATTAATAAAATCATAAAGTCAACACAGTTACTATATAGATACTAGACCTAGACAAAGAATAGAATAGAGCAAGATTGACCTATAGATCGGTGTATCTTACTAACTAGACTGGAATCTGCGACAAGAATCGCTTCTACTTGATCGGGAAACTAGAAAATGAGTCAGCCTGATATTCCTAGAAAGAATTCCAAAATGTAAAATATTTAAACAATATACTTATTGCTAATCAAATCAACAGGTGCAGACACGGAGGAATTCAGACAGGTCATTCTACGAGATTGGAACATCTCAGAGACCCAAGAGGAGCCAGGAGACTCCTATGATCTAGATTCCGTCACACTTCTCAGGAGGCCTGATGGATCATTGTTCTTCTGGAGGTCAGCTCATCAGCTGAGACGTTCGACGAATCCCTGACCAGAGAGGAAGGAGCTCTAGTAGATAGAGTCTGGCCAGTGAGTGAAAACTACTATAAGTTTAAACTGTTATACCAGCAAGAATACGTCATAAGAAGGGTAGTGCACGACATGATGAGCGAGCACACTCAAAAAATTCTAGATGGCGTAAAGGAGTTGGTCAGACAACTGATGACGCCCGATCAGCATGAATCAGCACCTGTTGATCCTGATCGTGTTCAGGCTTCGGACTTAGAGAACACGAAGAGATTCACGCCCTCACGCAGCAAGAGTTGTGCAGATTCTTAGAGCCCAGGAAGGTCAGGGTTTGGCCCTAGGATTATCTGCTAAGAAATCCTCCGGAAATCGGGGCAATTCAGGATAACCTCGACTCTGCTGGCTGCTCCTGCAGCAAGTAAGACAATCAGAGATGATCATCGATTTCAGCTCGCCCGTAAAACAGCCTGGTCACAGGGGATACAGCAGATGGGACTCTGATCCAGAAAACCTGTCAGACACGGAGAACCATCGGCTACCAAATTCTCAAACATTGCCCACGAACGCATCATCAAATGGCAATGTTCAACGTGACCTTGAATCTACTGGAGGTACTGACTATGAGTTTGATTCACAGCACTGCAGAAATCATGTGAGTAACAAAAACAAAACACATAATACGATTAATCATGACAGCCTATCTACAGCTTTGATTAATGAATTAATAGAAAATAAACTTAAGGTCCTTTTTAATAAAAAGGAAAAAGAATAAGAAAAAAGTTCAAAAGAGAACAGTTTGTTAAATTTATTTAAACAAGTAAAAATAGAGAACTCAGGGAGAGATAATCAAACAACTAGAAACTATAAATTGACCATGAACTACAAACTTGAAATGTTCGAGGATTTCTTAAAATCTGAACTTAGGATAAATAAATTGCTGTACATTCTGGAAATCACGTCAAATGAATTGCATGATGAACAAAAGGATGACAAGTTCAAAGTAAGAGATATAATTATCAATAGAATTGATACTATTTATCACAATAAAATCATAGATCTAACTGAACCTAAAAAAATTTCAACTAAATTGAAAGAGGTCAAACGATACGAGTGATCTATCTGAGATGAGATATCTTCCTGGCAAAGAGTCAGCATCCGAATTCTATGATAAATTTCAAGAAAAAATTAGAGCTTTTGAAGCTATTCCAGACGCTGATGTACTCTCAGAGAAAGATAAACGAGACTACTTTATTCAAGCAGTGTCGGATGCGATTCCCGAGATTGTAACTGCTGATTGTTTGTTCAAAACATCAACATCCAAACCAATGTCATGCGGTTAACTTAAAGACTATATGTTACAGGTGGAAGCTTCCAAACCAGGACGAAACAAAGTACCTGCTGTCAAGACATTCTATGCCGGCGGCAAACAGACTGGCCAAGGACGGCAGATCTGCAAACTCTGCGGCATGGAGGGACATTGCAAAGAAGCGTGTCCATATTCCGACGAACGTCAGTGCTACTACTGCCAAAAGATCAGTCATGTGGCACGCGACTGCAATAAAAGAAAGACCGATTTAGAGAGCTCTTAGTACAGTTCTACTAAGCCAGAGGTGGCACGAGCAATCGTGACCGTGGACGAGGACGTGGCAGAGCAGGGTTCCAGCAACGCCCCAGAGGCTACGACGGTTCCAAATCTATCTCGTCACTCCAGGCCATCGTAGAAAACTTTGAAGGTACAAATAATGATTGTCTATTGTTAAATTGGAATTCTAATAATAACAGCGACGTACTGGTTAATTTTATAGCAGACTCAGGTGCGACTGAGCATCTTAGTAACTCTAAAATGTATTTTAGCGAATTTAACGATAATGTTAAATCAAAGATAGAATGCGCAAACAAAGAGGGTGGTTTAACTACCTTAGGGACAGGAAGTGCTAAAATTGTAACCAATGATAGTAGAACGTATGTGTTAAACAATATTCTGTATTCGGATGAATTGTCAAATAATCTTCTGTCGTTTAGGTGTTTTGTAGACCAGGGATTTGAGGTTCATTTGAACAATAAGATTATTGATATCTATGACCCAGAATTAAAGAAAAGCATATTAACAGGCAAATATGAAAAACCGTTTTGGTTAATGAGACTAGTAGTAGGAAATGATAACAGCGATAAAAATAAATTACAGTCAAAAATTAATAGCTATTATAACAGTAGAAGTAAAAACAATGTAGAACCTATTAAAAGGCAGGAAGAGGTTAGAAAAGTAAAATAAACTTTTGAGACAAACGCAGCAAAAATCAAAGAAAGACGGATAATGAATTCTTGCAAACGTCGGAAAATAGGAAAACTCATGAAATACAATAACAAATGTAAAGGTGTAGAACCTAAAATATCGACTAAAAGTTTAAATCATAACAAGATGTCTGAGGCAATGTTGTGGCATAGTCACCTAGGACACGTGTCAAAAACTTATTGACTAGCACTGGCAAAAACATATAGCGATTTGATTAACTTTGATATTATAAGCAAAGACACGATGATACAGGAATGCAAGATCTTTCTGGAGGCGAATAGTGTTAAGCTGGCGTTTACTAAGATTAGCTCAAGAGCAAATAAACCCCTGCAGGTGATTCATGGCGACACTATGGGACTAATTAGCCCAGTGTCTCACCCAGGGAGGTATAAATTTGTGTTAGTATTGATAGATGATGCTACAAGAGCGGCTCTAGCTTTCCCTATGCAAAACAAATCAGACGTCCCAGAGTACATCGACTCATTTGTTAAAAGCCTTCGTAACCTTGTCGGATCTGATGAGAAATTCTGTTTTCTCAGGTGCCGCAGGGGTACAGAATTTACGAGCCAAGCTACACAAGACGTGTTAGCAAAATACGGCGCTGAATTGCAGTTAGCGTGTCCAGACACAACGCAACACAATGGAGTTATCGAAAGGTTCAATCGAACCCTAGAAAATAAAGTAAGAGCAATGATGCTCTGGCTTACTGCATTCGAATTGGGATCTGGCTGTTAAAACAGCTGTTCATATCTATAATAGAACGCCGCATAAATCAATAAATATGAAATCGCCATTAAGTGAAATACTCTCTAAACAATCTGAATACATTAGCCAAGTCAAGCGTTTCGGTTGTGCAGCTTACGTGAAGATGCTCGGAGTACCGAAACCAACTTTTCACCTCAAGCTATGCTGGGTTTCTTGGTAGGATATTAGAGTACGGGTTATACAATACTTGTGAATAATACACTTAATAATATACTTATAGAAATTTTCATGGTCAACGTGCTGAAGTGGATCTAATCAAATTAAGTTTTGGAGATTCACTAGATATGGATAAAATGGACAAAGAGCCTATATATAGTAGAAATTGAAAGAGAGGTCGTAGAGACAAAAAGGAAAAGGGGTAGACCCAAGAAGAATGCAGATTATATTTTTCCTGTGTAAAAATCCAGAAACAGCAAAACTGGACTTCAATCGCTATTTAAGTGATCTAAAGTTTCATGTTTTATTAGCAAAAATCCAGGGATATCCGCTAACTATAAAGAGGCAATTAACTCGATTGAGAGTGAGCACTGGATTGATGCTATCAAGAATGAACTTGATGCAATAAAAGATAAGCAAGTTTACACTGTAGTTGAATGATCAAAAATCCCTATGGTTAGTACAAAACCCAATATTATTGATTCAAGATGGGTATTTAAACGAAAAGTTAATGAAGCAGGTGCAATTAAATACAAAGGCAGATTAGTCATTCGTGGTTTCGAAGACAAAAATGTGTACACGTGAAACTTATGCCCCAGTGTCCAGGATGCCACTGATCAGAGCGCATTTTTCATTAGCGAATAAATTAAAATTACCACCGATTACCACCGATGCCTTGGCTGCGATTGTCCAGTAGGACGATGATATCCTAAGGACTCGTTGTACTGCCATCATCTTCTTCCGATACCTATTCATACTTATAGCTTCTGCCCAAACCTTTGCCGCGTGACGCGATCTGGATGTTCCCCGTAATTCAGTATTGTGTCTAAAATTATCCCTAGATACTTTGCTGATGGTTTCGTCGTTATAATCTTGCTGACCGCCTGTCAAGAGAATAGTTTCGGTCCTGTTAAGCGCTTAAGTCAGCTCGTATTCTGCACTCTACTCATAGTCGCTTTAAATTTTGCTTGCGCGACGTCATTCATGTATCCAACAAGCATCACACCTGCTGGCGTTTTGAGTTTTAAAAGTCTGTCGTACAAGATACCCCAGATGTCCGGCTCTAAGATCGAACCCTGCGCTATCCCTGCAGTTTTTTAGGTTTTTTTGTGCCCTTTTTTCGTTGTATATTAGATAGCCCGGTCTCTCAGATAATCTTCCGTAATACACATAATGTATCGCGGCATACTGCATGAATCAAACGCATGATTGTAAGGTTACCAGAACTACGATGTCTCTAGTCGCGTGTCTAGCTTTTTTACTTTCGCAACCGTATCGGTTACTTCTCTAATTACCTCTATGGTTGATCGCCCCTTTCTAAAGCCATGCTGCTTATCTGAGAGGTATTCCGCGTTGCGTACGACACTTAGTATTCGCGGTTCGATCAGCGCTTCTCTCGTCTTTCCCATTGTGTCTAAAAGACTTAAAGGTCTATAATAGGTGTCTGCATTCGCTTCTTTTTTCGGTTTTTCAATCAGCATGAGCATCGCTCTTTTTCACTGCAAGCTGGAAACGCCCTGCACCAGGAACTGATTGTATATCTCCAACAGCAGCTTAGGTTTTTGTGACGCAACGATCCTGAGCATCTCCGCATGGATGCCATCCAGTCCCGGAGTCCTACCACTTTTACGGGACGAAGTTGCCGCGATAAGTTTGCCTTCGGTGAAAAAAAGGTTTCTCATCTGCACGGATCTTCGTCGCTTCTCTCTGGGAATAGATAGGGTTCAAGGGAAGCAGCCCATCAATTACATTTTCTTCGTGGGTTCCGTTTTTTCAATTTCGCCCATCTGTGGAATTACAGTAGCGTATCTATCGGCGAATAGGTCTTTCTTCACTGATCTTAGCCCAGCAACGTCGTTTACTTTCTTTTATTTTGTCTGAGAAATTTTTGCAGTCCGTCGTGTCTCTTGGACAAGGCCTGCGCTTTGGACCTGTGTCGTTTCAAGGCTCTTTGGTTCCTTCTCCTGGTGTGGAAGCTTTTTTTTAGGCTCTGCGATTTCGTCTGTCCACTAGTACACTGGTTTTCTCTGGTGGCTAGTGTATGCCTCAGGCATAGACGTACACAGAACTCGGTTATTAGTTTGGTAGTTTTATCTATCAATGTTTGTATTTCTGTGCGGCCGTTTAAGGAGATGTCGTAGCTAAAAACACTGTTTTTCTATTAAATATAACTTTTTAAATAAAGCTTGTAATGGAAAACCATGCTTGTGGTGCTCTAGTGTTAGGTTTCATTAATCATTCTACCAAGGGAAATTTCTATCGGACATTTAGTTCTTCTAAAATCTTGGAAATACGAAAAGATGTTTACGCGTACTTACGCGATTACAGCGCCAACCTTAAAATCTAATTTTACATAAAACTTTTTAAGTAAAGCTTGCAATGGAAAACCGAGTCTGTAGCGTTGTAGTGTTAAGTTTAATGAATCGTTCTACTGAAGGAGATTTCGATTGAACTTTTTCAAGCGCCGGGTGTTTCATCTTGGCGCTCGACTGAAGTACCTTTTTGTACTTTTTTCACGATCTTCGTTAATTTTACTCGCAAAGGTTACATCCGGTATAGATTCTCTGCAGCCTGGTCTGCGGTAGGTAGTAGTATTACCCTCGTTTGCCACCACTAAATTGAGCTTAAATGCCATCTCGAGAATGCCCTTGCCTTGTGGGTTCGTTGTAGGCATGCCTCATTCCGTGGGGTCGAAGTCTTCCTTTGCGTTGAAGTCGCCCCCTATCATGAGTTTTCTCTCTAATAGTGCCATCCAAGTCCTCGAGTCACCTTTTGAATTCAGCTGGAGTTAGGTTCGGTGACAGGTATATACTGAAATGTCTTATACGACCCATCCTACTCCGCGAATAATCCTCTCCTGTGCTCGTATTGGGCATACTCCGCCCGGACACCCAAATATCGTTTTTTTTTTTTTGACACAACTGGGTGGATCTAGGTTCTGATATTGTTTGCTAGTCAATAAGATATCCACCTGCAGCTCCATTGCATATCCGATTAGCAGATAATGCTAATCCGATATGCACTATCTTTCCCATATCTTACTTGCTGTTAAAGCCGCCCAGCAGACTACGCACGTTCCAGTGCTTGGAGGCATCGTCCTGTCCACAGTCATTTTTGCCCCTTTGCATAGGTAACGCTTTATCCGTTAAACCGGCACATTGCAAGCCGCCGCTCTGTGCCCATTTGTGCCACACATCCAGCAGTTGCTGTTTCTATCATAGCCTTTGCTTTACCGTGCTCTTATTCAAGACAGCGGTAGCATAGCGCGACACTTGTTTGTACCCGCACTCGGCAGTTTACCCATCCGAAAGCTGCTTAATCTCATATTCATTGCAGCCAGAAAGTGTTACAGTATGTCAGTGTCGGTCATGAGTCGAGTTGCTAAGTGCAAACTAAACATTTTTGTTAAACTCGTTCGATTTACTTTGCGAAACTATAATTTAACATTAGGAAAAATGCGTCGTTTTAAATAAGCCTTGCATTGCTTACAATGACAGTTCGTAGTCAGTCGCGGACTCCATACGCGTCGGTTCGACAATTGACGGTAAATTATATTCGATTACAATCGTAAATTATATTCAATCTATATCACGCAAAATCTTTATTATTCGTATACTTGCAAAATATTTATTCTTATAAAAATAGAGCTAAATAAACCGGCCATCTCGTATTTCAACTGATACTCAACGTGTTTAGAGTTATTTACTAAAACCTTGATTCCGAACGAGCAAACCTGTAGTAATGTTCGATATCAGCAAACGAAGCAAAAGGTAAGTTTCTTATTTACATCTACTAACTGTGAGAGTGTTAGGCGGTATTAACATATTTACAGCCTTTGCCACTGCTCATATCATTACGTTCTTGTCTATTTAATATGGAATAGTCAGTACGTAATACACTTAACTTGCTTATGATTTTTTCTTTTTCAGATAAAGTAAATGTCATGGATTTTAATTTTTTTTATCTAGATTTATGTAACTCAATAGATAGTACTAGCCCGATCAATATTTCCAATAAATACTAATATTAAATTTAGATTATTAATAGTACTAACAGTGTTTCAACTATTTCTACAAAACTGTTAATTCCTATTACAGTGCCAGAAATACCAACTTGTGACATAATCAAAATAAATGTTACTACTCTTGGTATTTTTAAAATACCAGGGAATTTAGACGCGCTCGCGCATTTTACTTTTTAAGGTAAGAGTTGGAGTAGTTAAAGACGCGTCCATTCAGGATCAGCCTCGCAGGGAATTGACGAAAGAGTGCTTTGCGATCGCAAGCCCAGGCAGACAGGTAGGGGAGCTAAAAAGAGGGGTGGGGTGGCGCCATGGCTCGTCGGGGTAAGTCTAGTTGGGCCCCTCTGGTGGGAGGTGATGATGTAAGAGCGTCGCACATGCGGTGGCGCGTCCCCGGCGGGGGTACTGCAGGGCCCGTGTGGGTGCAGGGATCGCACCCGCGCTACAGGAGGTCATTTGCACAATGAAAAGGACAATAAGTGCGTTTATCTGTTGGCTAGCTACGACATGCGCATTGACCCTTTTTTATATAGCATACCGAGCTATGTAAGTGGCGTTAAAGCAATGAGCTGCATCAGAATTTTTTTTTCTACAGGATGTGTAGAGGGATCGACCCTTTTTTTGACAAGGTGAAATTTCGTGCGATTTGAAGGAAAGCTACGAGAAAAAGGAGAGAGAGAGAAATTCTATTATGTGTGTTTCTCGGATAAATAAAACTGAAGTATTTTTTTTTTTTACAAGCTTTCTTAAAATGAATTTTTATACTAAAGATTTACGTACATAGTATATTTTTAATAGAATTTTTTTTTAATAATCGGTTAGTTGTGAGCAGGCTGGTGAAGGTTAAAAATCTTTTAAATCAAAATTATGTAAATAAATTTTTTATTTATATTTTTTGAGCATTTTGATTACAGAAAATATTGTAAACTTCATCATGAAAAACATCACTATGAAGTACTATCATATCGGTGAAAATTATTTCAAAATAATTATCAAGAAAACAAGAATTTTTCTGTGAGAATTTTTTAAAAATGTTTTTATTTAAATATTTTCTTTCATCAATAACTATGTTTTTAATAATATCATAGCTTCGTTCAGTATTATTCATAGTCATATAACGTTAAAATTTCAGCAAGTTCGTCGCGTAACAAATTTTTGCACTCATTAATTTCATTTAATACGCGTTCTAAACGCCGATAACGCTCATTTACACACACTACAATGTTCAATAATCCATCAAATGTCCGCTTCTGCATTGTTATTGATGGCATTAAGGCCCTCTTCTTCTTTGGGACGTAAAGAGATTCTTGAGTTTGTTGTAGCTGTTGTTTTAGCACGAACATCACTGACTTCATCCCGTATGAAGTAGTTGGAATAATGTCGATTTTTTTCAGTTTTATACGTTCTTGTTGTTGAATACATAACGCAACACTTTCATTTGAAATACGTCGAAATATCCTCTAGTTTATTTTCTAGTTCAAGCCAGCTTTCGATATCGATTCTGAGCCCTCTAGAATATTGAGTATTCTTTATTTCAATAATCGGTTGGTATTTTTGTGTGGAATCATCGTATTTCAAGCCGATATATAGTTTCTTCGATCCTGAGTTGTTTAGAAGATACGTAGAGACAAAAAGAAGCAGACGACTGTGATTTTTTGTTCTTTCACTGTTGAATTCTTCGGCAACATCTTGTTTCTTCTGGTTTGCAAGTAAGATAGCTTCAGATATGTTGTTGTTATATAAAGTAAATAAAACACTGTCTTGAAGTGCACAACGTTTTGTTCAATTAGTTAGACGTTGTTGTTGTTAAATAAGCACATCTTGAACTGCACAGTGAATTTATAGCGATGCACAAGGTAAAAAAAGCGAGAGTTTTTCCAGTTAGGACGTCAATGAAAAGAAAATTCCACAAAGATCGAGTGTACCCTTTATTTATAGCGATTTGGTGTCACTACGAGAAAATCCCGGCTGCTGGTGGTGGTGGTAAACGGTTCAGAGTAGAGGGTGAAAAGGGTGCGTGCGGCCCAATACAAGGGATAACCTGACTCGGCGTGAGAGTGGTGGCGGTAGCGTAAGTGAGTCACAGGTTCAGAAGAGGGGATACTCCGGCATCCCTGTATTATGTAAAAAAAGGGCACTGATGTGGAAAGAGTATGAAAAAAAATGTCAACTGTTCTACACTAAGGAAGAAAATTCTTTCGAGGGTGGACGAGATGTCGGGAAAATCTAGAGTGCCCTGCAAAGCCTGCCCAGTCAAAACATCACGGTCAAAACTAATCCTTTTATATTTCAATGCAAAAAAATATATCAAGAAATCACAGCCAAAGACTCAACTCTTGCGCCTAAATTCTTTTGGATTTCCGCGCATGTCGGTATAGAAGGAAATGAAACAGCCGACAAACTCGCCAAAGCAGCAACCCTTAATGGTGTGGTATATTCTTTATGTATTCCCTATACCGACTTCAAAGAAATTTTCAAAAAAAACATGTACCTCAAAGCCAAAAATACCTACCTATCTCAAGGGACTTCTAGGCAGTAAATACTTTCAGACCTTTTATCAAGACGAAAAGTTTCCCTGGTATAGAGGGCACAATTCCTCCAGGGCATACATAGTCACAGTCAACAGATGTAGAACCAACCACTACGGGCTAGCTGAATCTCTGTCTCACGTTATAATCACAAATGATGTTCGCTGCAAATGCGATTACCCCTGTGAGGACATAAACCATGTTCTTTGGCAATGCAGGCTCTATGACAACTACAGACAAGATTTTATTGACAAGTTGAGGAAGTATTCGGTATATTTGCCGTGCTCAGCGGAAGTCTTGCTATCCGTCCCTACTAGTCCTGCTTGCCGAACCATGTATAAATTCCTACAAAAATGTTCACTAGTAATATAATAATTATTTTTTGTAAATCTTTATTGTAAAATATATTCTCTGTAAGCTGAAATGGGCTATATGGCCTCAAATGCTTAATAAATGAAAAAAAAAAGAAATTTTGTCTAGGATATTCTGTAATTAATTTATTTATAGTATTATAATAAATGAAACAAATTAAACTAACAAAAATTCTTGTATTAAAAAAAAAAGATATGAACATCTCCAACGTCAGCGATGACGAGTCCAACACACCCAGCCACGCCACTTCAACATTACCTCCATCATCATCACCGTCAGCATCACCGTCAGCATCAGCACAACTAGATCCTTATTACCAAATAGGCAGAGGAATAGATAGAGGGGATTTAAAAAAAGTCTAATTATTTTAAATGAGAGTACTCGTCGTGCTCGTAATTTTTCCACTGCGGGTCGCGACGTAGAATTCGGTTTTATAATAATAATATAACGCCGAATATCGATAGCCCGATTGTTTACCCTCGTTCGGCTTTATTAGAAATTTATCGATATTTAGTATCGGGTTTAAACGAAAATATTTTAACCGGCGTTACAGTTAATAGTGATAGATTTGCTCGAGGCGACGCATGGTTTCCAGTGCGAAAGATCCGCGATTTCGACTTTAACGATCTTTGGAACCGTATAGCTACCGTTACACAGAGTAACGAAACATTTTTGATAGACGAGACTCTCCGCGTAAATGTGACTTATTCAGACTTACCACGCGTTGGTAATGGTCTGAAGGAGTCAAAGTTGGTTGACGCGTTAAATTGTCAATCAATTTTGACTATTAAAAATAACGATAATAATTTATGCCTACCGCGGGCTATCGCATGCGGGTTAGTTTTTCTCGAGAAAGCGGAGTTCAAACGCACGATCTGGGTAAAAAATTGGCGAAAAATCGCCTTTAATTCAATGGCGCACCAAAGAACATGTGCAATTGAAATTTCTCAAAAAGCAGGAGTTGTCGTGCCTGAAGAAGGCTGTGGCTATACCGAGTTTCAGAAATTCCAATTATACTTGTTGGATTACGGAGTTGCGCTAATGATATATTATATAGAGAGTTTAGGCCGTGGAGAACGGGGAAGCATTTTTTAACGGAGTAAATATAAAATATAGTAAAAAAATTAATATCGGGTTCCATAGGGATATTAATCATTTTAATTTAATTTTAAACTTGACTGCGTTATGTGTGAAAAAGCATCAGCGATATTACTGTGAAGATTGTAACACAGTATATACGCGGCCTTTTCATCATAAATGTGAAAATCTTTGCATATCGTGCAATAATTCACCAGCGTGTCAGGCTCTCGGTGCGGCCATAACTTGTGACGATTGCCACCGTGAGTTTAAAAACCCACAGTGCTTCGCAAATTACAAGGCTCCTGGCTCGTACACGATGAGTAAATCGAAAACTGCGCGACGCTCAATTTGTCAATTCGTAAAGTATTGTACTTTTTGTCATTATGTTTATGTGATATTGACTCGAATAAACATAATTGCAAAAATATGTACTGTACGAATTGTAAAGCAGTGCATGAGAAAAATGCCAACTGCTAGTTACGACAGCAACAAATTTTCACCCGGAAACTCTTTTCGTCTTCTACGATTTCGAGACGACGCAAAACACTGTTCTAAGAGAAGAGGGTGAAAATAGCGTTTACCTATACGTAAATTTATGCGTAGTGCAGTTTGCATGCTCGTTGTATTTAAATGAAAACGATGTATCGCAATTTTTTTCACAAAAGATCCGATTTCTAGCTTTTTAAATTTAGTTTTGCGAAAAAAAAACTAAATTTAAATACATCATCTGCATTGCGCATAACGCAAAAGCATTTAATTCACAATTCGTTCTACGTGTCATTGTAGAGAATCGAATTGTGAACGGACGAAAAATTATTTTAATAAGTTTCGGTAAAACGAAATTCATAGATAGTATAAATTTTATGCCTATGAAACTTGCCGCATTGACAGCCTCGTTTGGTCTGCCGGAAGAAGCAAAGAAAAGATATTTCCCGCATCTGTTTAATACAGATGATAACGCGGATTATGAATGTCCTTATCCGGCAGCCGATTGGATGCGATGAGCTCTAAGGAGCGCGAACACTTTTTTAATTGGTACAATAAAGTATCAATTAGAGAAGAGTTCAATATGCGAAGAAAAATAGTCTCTTATTGCGTGCAAGATGTAACTGTCTTGCGATTAGCTTGTCTAAAACTTAGACAGATATTCTTAGATTGCGCTAATCTGTGTCCATTCACGGAAAGCGTGACTGGCTGGCTCGTGATCTCTCGCTTATGCCCGTAATTTTCTAAAAGATAATTTGATAGGTCTTATAAGCAACGAAGGTTATGTGCACGTTGATAGACATAGCCAAAAGGCCGTAAAGTGGTTGTTATGGGTTGAGCAGCAGGTAGGCAGGGAAATCATTCATGTCGGGCGTGGACGGGAGTACACCCTTTTCAGTCGTATAAAAGTCGACGGGTTTTTAGCCGATCTTCAAAATCCAGAAACCAGTACAGTGTACCAGTTTCATGAATGTTATTTTCATGGCGGTCCGATCTGCTATCCAACGAGGCGCGATGCTGCTATTCTAGATCGAACTACTCTCAATCAAAAGTATGAGAGTACCCTAGCAATTTCAACTAAAATAAGATCAAATGGTTTTATTTTAGTTGAAATGCGATGCCGACTAATAGATAATGGTACATGTGTGACTTTGATTGAGTCAAACGAGGAAAGTGGCATTTATTTGCTAGAAGCCCGATTTCTTGCCTTACCTCCACGAGTAATTTTAGCTGGACTTGGTTTCGTCATGCCCATATCGACAAATGGTCTTCACTGGTCACCTCGTTCTGCTGAAATATTTCTTATGGTCACCGTAAACCGTATTCTAAGATGCGTTTTTACACAAAACGGATTATTCTACAATTCAGCTTGCGTATTTCTAAGCAGTGTGGGCAAGGAAGGTGGAGGTATGTTTCATGTGAATCCAATGCTTGTCGCATTTGACAGCCATGAATGATCTCACCGGAATGCATTATCCGATCTGGCCATCAGATACTTTGCGTTAATAATATATATAAATTTCATATGAAAATAATAATAATAAAAGTAAACAAAAAATCTATTAAAGTTGTTTTTCTCTTTCTGTCTTTTAACCTTGTTCTTGACAAGAATATTAATAAAATTTAAGACGGAGGAGGAGGAGGAAATAAATAAACATACGTATTTCACGTAAAAATAATTTAAAACAATTAAAAAAAATATATATTAAATCAGTTGATTGTTAAAAAAAAAACGTAATACATGAGAAATTCTTAAATCTAGAATAAATGCGGTTATATAATTCACTCATAAATTTTGAATGAATTGAAATACGTTGTAATGTAAATTAACAAAAGTCAGATTATTTTCTTTTTCTTACAAGATTCGGATTTACAAGATTGAATGCAATAACAACATGAGTTTGATACTTTAAAATTTTTTCTTTTTTATACTTTTCATAATTTTTTGGAAAATTACCATGCATAATTTCTCGTCACTCCTTGTGTCGCCACAAAAGAGTTTAGAAAAATCCATAGTACAATTATAGCGACACATAAAATACAAAAAATCCACACAATAATTGCCGCACACATCGGAATCGAAACTCTGCAATCGACTTGTAGACCACCAAAACTTTAACGAAAAAGAGGGAGGAGGCAGGTTCTCTGATTCGTTCGTTCGTTCTTACTGTTACGCACATTTTATGAATTGTAATCTAAAATAACTTGACGCATAGAATCAATCTAAAATATTGTCATATTCAGCATAAACGATACAATTTACGGTGTGTGTTAATGGTTTATCGAAACGCACTTCGATACGCACATTTCCATTACGGACTAAGGATCAATGCGTGCTGCAATGAGCAGACATGTCGGGGGTAAGATCGAATGCAAACGAACAAAAGCCATCGGGATATTCTGTTCTATCGATATCATTTCCCTCATTTGCAAAGTGTATTCTAGTACCAGAATAAAGAGTGTGATAACAGTCTAGAAATTCGCAATTCAATAAAGTTTCAATGTACGCTCTATAAGGATACAGTGTATTAGATGGCGTCACAAGTTTTTGATTGAAAAAAAAAACGTCCACTTGACTAAACATTGAGTGCAAGAAATTGTTCACAGGTGCCACATTCGTTTCCTTGTTTTGGGGTGTTATTTGAACATTTGGTTTGATCATAGTATGAGTTAAATCTATATACTCTTCGCCTGCTGCGGCGACTAAAAATTCGAAAGGTGGTTGATCGGAGAGTGATGAAACAGGCTTGTATTCCACACATGATGATTATTCGGTAGTGGTCTGGGTCATCGTATTTTTATAGATAAAATAGCGAAACATTCGTTCCTTTAGCGTTCTGTTGAATCTTTCCACAACTGCAGCTTTTACATCAGGATTACGTGCTACACGAAATTTTATACCCGTTTCACTTAAAAACTTTTGAAATTCTTTACCAACAAATTCTTTTCCTGCATTCGTTTGCAACATATAAGGACAGCGATTTTTATTTTTATTTAGAATTTGTTTAAATGCTTTAGTCACTTCTTTTACGGTATTGTCACGCAACGGCTCGACAAAAGTATATTTACTTAAAACATCAATCACTACTAGCAAATATGAATAATTATTATCGTTGTGACTCTTTAGAGATGACAGAACTATGAGATCGGCTTCCCATACGTGATCCAATCTCAAAACATCGTAGTACAAACGTGGAAATTTTTTTCGAATAGGTTTGTGAATTGTATAAATGTCGTGTCTTGTCAACTAGTCCTTGATTCGTGATGCTGGCATCTTTTTCTTATTCGCACTTAATAAATTTCTCGCTCCTGTAAAGCCAACCGCATGCCCCGAATCAAAATATTGTTTCTCAATTTCTTGCATCATTATTATTATGTCATTTCAATCGTAATTTATTCAAACGTTTAGTTATAGGAGTAGATGTTCAAGAACTATTTTTTTCATTGCTGACGTCGTTTTGCCTTTTTTTTGCTACAATTGTATCCATCATTAACGAAGAATCACTTTTACTGTTTTGAAAATCATCGATTTCCTCTTCTTCATCGTCTTTGTCTTCTTCTCGTCGACTTTTTTTCCAACTTTTTTCAAGTTCGTTTTCAAAACCACTGCGAGACAGAGAACCATTGAGATTAAAATATTCACTATTTTCAATAAACTCCCTTGGAATCTGGGTTGTAAAAACTAATTTACCAAACTGTTGTCGACCTGCGGCTATTTTTACGTGCTCTGGCTACATCATTTATTAAGTCAATTATGCTTTATTCTCCGTCAATTTTTACAATACCAGTTGCCCTCCACCTTATCCGGTTACTATTATTTTTCAAATGATTTAATAAGTTTTGTTTTATTTTTGTATAATTTTGGCGCACTTTCAAGTATGTACTTATCGCTCATTTGATCTTTTTCATCACTTTTACCATCTGCTAAATTTTTCTTATCCTCAAACCGGCGTTTTTCATCAACAAAAAATCTCTGTAAGATATCTCTGTAAAACTTATAGAAAATCTCTGTACTTGTCACTATCTGTCGTATATTTTCTTGAATCCAAGATCTGTCGCATTTCGCTATCAAGTCGTGAAAATTTATCTCCATTTAGTCTAGTTTGAATAGATTCACTCGTTAATTTTTTCTCCTGTTCTGGAACTCCTTATACACCGGCTGCTGCTGGCAAACTATTTATTGATGCCGTTTTTACACTTGTTTGCATTTTTTGTAAACTTTCTTGAGGAATCATTTTTTATGCATTTAGAAAAAGATCCAAAATAGGTGGCAATAGAAAGCCTAGAAAACTTTTTATACAATAATGCGCTTTTTACTCTTCCAAGAATTTTTTTTTTCGTTTTGTAACTTTTGTTAAATTACGCAGAATTGTTTTATACTTTTTCAGCTTATTTTTTTCCGTGATGTTTAAACATACAACGCCTTTTAATACGTTCAAGGCACACTCACAAATGTACTTTACAAGTTTTTCATCGGCAGTACGCAATAACGCTAGTCGTTGTTCTTTATTAGAATGTCTCAATGCCTGCAGAAACACAAAATATTTTTCTTCAAAAGGCGATGCGTTATTCTTCATCCTAATGAACGCTCGACTCTCACGAGATGCTCTCTTCGCCATTGTCGGATTATAACTGAACCGATATTTTCTCTTTACACAACATTTAATTTGCTGTACTGACTCGACGAATATTTAGGAATATAAACATAATACTTCAAATCAATAACTAAATAAGAATACGGCTTTATAGTACTATCATAATAAGCTTCTTACAAAAACTTGGAATTTTCGGGGTATAGTTGACAAGCCAAATGCTGAATCTGTGCACGGTCCCGAGGATTCTTAAATAAAACCATATAATTTGCGAAATATTGAAATATAGTTTGTGAAATATATTCTGACATATGTAAATAACCGACGCATTACAATGATGACTTCCCTTACTAAACAAATCTATTATTGTACGATTATTCGCTGACTCGCGCATCAAATCATCTATTATTAACAATTTTCGTTTTTCCGGGTGATTCGAATAGTCATCGTTCCGCGGTAATCCTTCGCGAAATTCAATCTCTACATTCTCCACTCTATAACTTTCTTGCTATTCCCTATAATAAAATATTATTCTATCAAACTTCACATTAGCCAACACATCAAGATGCTTTAAAAATCTCTGTACAAACACTGTTTTACCTGCGGAGGTAGGACCAGCGTAAATCATAGTCCACGGGTGCATAAAACAAGTATCCATTTTAGCATATAATGACACACTAACAAAAAAAGTACTATACGCGGTCCAAGGCCCTTCTTGACCGCCACGATCCCCACCTCAGGGATCCCCACCGGGACTCACTCGCTCTTACGTCATCGCCCCCCACCGTGAGACCCAACTAGACTTGCCCGGATGAGCCACGGCGCCACCCCTCCCCTCTTTTCACCTCCCCTACCTGTCTGCCTGGGCTTGCCCCTCTCTACTGCCGTCTTGCTACGCTCTCGCCTATTGGTCGCGCAGCGGCAGCTAGATCGAAGTCCCGCTGCCTTACAGTGTACAAAAATCCACTATTGTAGCCAAAACTCGCTCTACAAGTCAAATCACAATTATTCTTTATGAAAAAAATCGCAAAATACTTCCCGACGGGAAGACCTATAGAGCCAACATCAATCTATTTTTAAATATTTACCGAGGGATTGAGTCAACGTAGGAGAATTATTACCCTCTCTACAAATAATTGTACTTGTAAGATGATTTCTGTTTATGTAAAATTGCTTATATTTAATAAAAGTTCACATAACCTAAAGGAAAAAAGGGAAACAGACGAATCTATAAAATGTCAGAATCCTGATTTTTACTAACATCGCTTAAACTGTAACAAAACCGCTGCCAATTCTTTGGCACGTAGCTTCCTTCAACATTATGTATCGCTTTAATATCTGAATTGCTTTAACTTCATGTATAATTCTATAAAGATTTTGTACTTTTTTGTTTGATAGATTAAATTATTTTGAATCTATTATATATACATAATCAATTATAATTCTCTCTCTTTTTTTCTCGCATAGCTATAATTGTTTATATTATATTATTATATATAGTTGATGGCATGTCATTGGCATGAGAAGAAAGTTTGTGAACTTTTTATTCATTATTACATTTTTTATTCATTTATTGTATTTATTTAGCTTCAAGTATTTTTCTACTGTGCAATCACACAATTATAAATAGACTTACATACTGCCATCTGACGGGAGGTATACGTGGGTGCCTTACCCCAGAATTGACATTCGTCACGATAACGCGCGCCGATTGCCAAAGAGAAACAAACAAAAAAAGAAACTCTGCACGTTGAAGTTAAAATTTCTCTTTCTCTGTTTTCTCCGGATATGCTCCATGAAATAACTTAAAATTAAAGCAATCTATAGTTATAATAACATTCGATAATCATGATGTTTTAAAGAAAAGTTCAACATTTAGTTTCCGAGTTATAATAGTAAGGTAATAGTTCGCGGAACGCATCTAAAATCACTAGTGATCGAAAAATCGCCATGAAAAAACATGCGTAACTGAAAAACATAAACAGAAAAAAACGAGCCTCGGTATAGATTAAAATCCAGTAAATTGAAGCTGAGATTCAAGCGATGCAGTTTTTTTTTACAGGCTTAGAAAACAAAATTTTGAAGCTTGATATCTTTGAAACTAACTGTTTTCGTAAACAGCCCAAAGAAAGGGATCAAGGTACTACATAATGCTAACTAAATTCAAAATTTTATTCTCTTTCAGGTACACATTAAGCAATTTACTTTCATTAACTTTTCCAAGAACTTTATTAGAAAAAACTGAAATATCAAAACTAAAAATTCACTAGAAAAAAAAACGCGTACACAAAATGTAAAAACGGACTTTTTTCCCACAATGTTCTAGTAAAAACAAATAAAATGAGACTTTGTGGGTTAAAATCCACTAAGTAGAAGCTGAGATACAGGCGTCTCCATACGCACACACATACATCCGTGCGGACATTTTCCAAAAAAATCATTTTTCGACTGAAAATGCATCAAAATAAATACACTTCCCACATGTTTTTACACAAACTTCAAAAATTACTATTACAAGGCTTCCTTAGGAAGGAAGCAAAATATGGAAAGAGTATATGCTCGCGGATTTTGGATCTCTGGACTCCGAAAATATGAAATATAGATTCTAGATTCATATTTTATAAACTATCAACACTAAATCGACATTTTAAAAGATCATAGGATCGAAAGCACCTCAAACTATCAAAAAATGAAAAAAAAAATAACATTCCTTATATAAACTATTCCACGTCAACCAGTAGAACATTTTTTCAAATCTCAGCAAAAATTTTTTCCCAGTTCAGTATAACCCCAAAAGAACACAAAAAAAAATTTCAGACCTCGAAGTGCCCCTAGTGCAAAGTTATGGCCATATAAAAAATGAAGATTCTAGAAATTTGTACTTTAATTGCCGACTTAAATGATTTTTTTAAGGTATGATAGAAGGATTTTAGGTAAAAAACTCATAAACACGTTTTAGTTTCAAAATTTTCTGTAGAATACCATAAGATATATTTTGGAACCAAATTAACTTATTTCTGAATGATTGACATACGGTAGTTCTACAGATCTATAGAACTTGCGTTAATATACTCATCCCAACATCGGACTGGGCCCATTTAAGTATTGTTGCGAAAGAATTTTGTGTGAAACAATGTCCGTGCGGATGGATGTGTGTGTTTGTCTGTATGTACGTATACCGTTATTATTCTGAACCGCGAGACCGATCATAATAAAATTTGACATGCACATATGTTTTCTGATTCTGAATTCAGGAAAAAATTCTTTTATGATTCTGACCATTATATATCCGTATTACAGCCATTTTTCGATTTTGGAAAAAATATTTTCGTTTTTTTTGTAGAGATATGATTTATACAATATATTCAACAATAGTGCATCTAAAAAAGCGTAAAATTGACTACTTTTTCCCGCAAGATTTTCCGGATGACCCGTTCCGTTCAATTATTATAAAAAAGGTGATTAAAAAAAACAATTTAATATCTCCAAAACTAAATTGTCAAACGTTTTGAAATAAATTATAACAATAAAAAACGATAATATCTATTGTTTTTATATTATATAATATAAAAATTGTAAACCATTTTAAAAAATGGAAACGCTAAAAATAGAAAACTAAAAATTTTGGGTTTTCTAAATCGTACGATATATATAGTTTTAGTTTTCTATTTTTAGCGTTTCCATTTTTTAAAATGGTTTACA
>QLYP01000121.1:284437-307724 GCA_016647725.1 Nasonia giraulti | reverse complement strand
CCCGATATTCATTTTTTGACCGCTCGATTTCACAGAGAACCACCCATATATCCTTAATAAGCCCCATCGTACAGAATTTTTTGAGGGGTTTCATTTCAATATGAAAAAAGGCTACTCACTAAGTTTAAGCAAAATCCGTAACCCTGAGTGGTATTCTCCTGTCAGTTTATTGATAGTTATTAGACATTGGTTTCTAGTTTTCTTGTAAAACAGTTGATCTAGTTATTGCAATGATACATCCGATGCTTGATTTTTATTGCAAAATATACTTTTTAATATGAATGTAGTTTGCTCTTGATGTACATCTTATTCCTTTGTTTTATATCGTTAAATGTTTTTTTTTTCATCTTAGCTGCAGTCAAATTATTATTAGATATGGGAAGTGATATTAATGCTCAAATTGAAACTAACAGGAATACTGCTTTAACACTAGCTTGTTTCCAAGGACGACATGAAGTTGTTAGTCTGTTACTTGATCGTAAAGCAAATGTGGAACATCGAGCAAAGGTAATGCCTAAGATAGTAATTAATTAAATTATGAATGTCTTATTTTTACAAATTATTTATTGTAGTTTATTATGACACATTTTTAAAATCTAAGATAACAAATGCACACATGCGGATCGAAGCTACACGTAGCGATAATAAGAGAACTCTGCAATGCTGCGCGCCTTGCACGGACGGTGGCGTCTATCTGACTGGGCTCTGTTACGGGTGTCTTATTATTACAACAGAACAATTAGAAAAGTTCAATGTGGCTAGCGGCCGTAGCGCAATAACAACTTCTGCTTTGCAAGCCAAAGGATCTCAGTTTGAGCCCGGGATCCGTCACTTTTTTCTTGCACTCTTACTCGTAGAAGATAATCTATTATATTAAAAAGCATCATTTAAGTCAGTTCCTTTCGTTTTCCAGTAGTTAAATTAAGACTTTTGTTTTCATGTCATTTTTTCCAGGTGTTGAATTAAGAGTTTAGTTAACTTATATAAAATGTTGCAATAACGCTAACATTGATTTTAGAGTAACAATTTTTGACCCGTTTCACAGATCGCTAAAGCGAACAGCGCACTTCCATTAAAACAGCCAATATTAAGCGTAACAACATATTTTATAAGCACAAATCAGATAAAGATAAATATCCGTAAATAATGTCCTGAAACAAATTTTGTTGTTCTTATTAAGACGAAGGTCTATGTGCATAAGACGGAGATCCGTGTGCATTAGTCGGAGGTCTGTGTGCATTTAACAGAGGTCTGTGTGCTTAAGACGGAGATCCGTGTGCATATGACGGAGGTCTGTGTGCATTTAACAGAGGTCTGTGTTCTTGAGACGGAGATCCGTGTGCATATGACGGAGGTCTGTGTGCATTTGAGGATTTTAAATAAGTAGATATTTACTTTGTTTATTATTATTTATAAATCAAAACACACTATTTACCTGTTGCGCAAAATAATTACAGCACCTACTTTTAATCGTAACTTATGAGGCAGTAGACAATTTTTCGTAAGTAAATTTAAAAATTCTATTGTTAACATCTCTTTATTATCATCTTTGCGTGAATTAACACTTAGATACTCTCTCACATCGTCTTCCGTCCTATTTAAAATGTTATTATTAATCTTCAGTACATCATTGTTTTTTGGCGCTAAATTACTCTTTCGCAAAGTTTATTGGCATTATTATTTTCAAAGAAATCTCCATAAATTTCCATAATTATATCATTGGTTGATAATAATTTTGTTGAAAGTAAAGTTATATTATTGTCCATTTAAAATTTGTTGTAATATTTTCCATCTCCACTTTTCAATGGCCATTGTTTAAACTCTTTGTCACAATTACTAACTTTCATATTATCTTTTGAAGTCATTATTTGGAATTTACTCCATAATTACACAATTTTCAATATTTATTCGATTCCCATGTTTGACAACAGGTCGTGTTTGTCGGAAGTCACCTCATACAATCATTGCTTTGCCACTAAATTTAATGTCATTATTACATAAGTCTTTAAATAATTTATCTACTGCCTTAAAAGCATGTTTTGATGTCATTGTTATTTCATTCCAAATTAAGACTTCTACATTTTTCAGATTTTTTCCATATATTGAATTAAGAGTAATGTTGCACGTTTAATCTTCATTTATATTCAATGGTAATTTAAAAATTTCGTTGTTCATTTGTTAATAAAATTGTTGCTATACCAGTCAATGCTACAGGTAAACAGTTATTTTTTCTTTATTTAAATGAGTGATAGTTGTATTTAGTAAGTAGCTTTTTTACTACCACCAGGTCCATTAATAAAGAAACACTTCATTTGATTAGCTTTAATAATTGCACTATTTAATACTACATCAAACATTTCATGTTGTTTATTCGTTAAAGAGCTTATATTGTATAATGAATTATTTTCAATTTCATTTGTCGCATAAAATTCCTCATAATTATTTTTCTTAATATCCTCACTAAATTTAGGATAATTGAAATCAGTCAGTGTATACTTGTGACTTGTTTAAATAGAATTGATATGTGTCGGAATAAAGGATATTTCCTACGCGTGATATAATAAGGGAACAGGGTAACACACGAAATGAGTACACTCGGATAGAAGAAACGAACTAAACGTGGCTTTATTAAGTAAAAGTGACAGAGCGTGGTAAGAGAAACGTGGTGTGGTACTCGAGATGTTGCTTGCTCGGAGAGCTGGCGAACAGTAAAGCGGCAGCCCGCGCGCGCCCCCGAGCTGAGCAGCAGATCAGGAGCTAAGAGCAGTCGGTATGGGACGTATGTCGGGAGCTAATGCCTATATTCCAACAATATGTTTTAGTGAGATATTTTCACCTATTTCTTTAGTTAACAATGGACTGTAAAAATATGCCTTATATTTTTCAAATAATTTGTAACATTTACTGGGTGACGAAACACGCATATATAAGAGAAACAAACAAAAAAAAGAAACTCTGCACGTTGAAGTTAAAATTTCTCTTTCTCTGTTTTCTCCGGATATGCTCCATGAAATAACTTAAAATTAAAGCAATCTATAGTTATAATAACATTCGATAATCATGATGTTTTAAAGAAAAGTTCAACATTTAGTTTCCGAGTTATAATAGTAAGGTAATAGTTCGCGGAACGCATCTAAAATCACTAGTGATCGAAAAATTGCCATGAAAAAACATGCGTAACTTAAAATCTTGCTGTTAACGAATTGGTAAAACATAAAATGAAAAAAACGAGCCTCGGTATAGATTAAAATCCAGTAAATTGAAGCTGAGATTCAAGCAATGCAGTTTTCAGTTATATAGAGTATACAGGGTAAGAAAACAAAATTTTGAAGCTTACTATCTTTGAAACTAATTGGTTTCATAAACAGCCCAAAGAAAGGGATCAATCAGGGTACTACATAATGCTAACTAGATCCAAAATTTGAACTTGATTATTGCTTTTTTACTCTAGTTATCGCGTCACATAGAAAAACGCCTTTTAAGTTTTTGATGTTTTTCTCAGGATCTGTCTCATGAAATAACTTAAAATTAAAATGAAATATAGTCGTAATAACTGTCAATAATCGTGTTTTTTTTTAAAGATTCAACATTTAGTTTTCAAGTTGAAACAATTTTAAAAAATTGCGCTTTATGGTGTATAATAAAAGAACGACGAACGATAATATCAATTTTCCGCGCTAAAAAGATAGGTAATTTTAATCTTCCCGACCCCGAGCTGAGTGGCAGATCACGCGACTGTGTCGACTCGACGTCATAGGCGCTAAGAGCAGTCGGTATGGGACGTATGTCGGGTGTTAGCGTCTATATTCAAACACTTCCTCCTGATTACACTCGACATCGTCAAGTCTTCTTCGTGATCCGCTACTTAGCCGTCTTCTGTTGCGCCTCTGTTCGTGGTCATGTTGGTGAAGTTACTCTGTAACATAAAAACTATATTAATTACCTAGTAACAATTTGGCCAATCTATTATGGCTATCAGAGGGCAAAGGCTTAGTGGAAATATCTGCTCTTTGTTCCTTTGATTTGATCTATTCTATTTTTATATATTCTAATTGAGCGCATTGTTTGACATAGTCCTCACACACTCCTGGCATATGCCTTCGTTTATTACTTTCATCCATCTTTGTGCAAACTACTGCTGCTTTGTTTTCGCACCACAAGATGAGTGGAAAGTACATCATATTTGGAATTACTTTCAGTGACAAGCGCATGCTGATTGATTCCCTACAGGCATCACTCATGGCTACGTATTTGGCTTGGCACGTAGACAGAGCTACGTAGACTTGTTTGTGCGTTCTCCAGGCTATGGTGTCTCCGTACAGAGTGACTGCGTTGCCACTAGTAGTGAGTGAGTTCTTGCAATCTGCAAAGCTTGCGTCTGAGAAAACTTCTATTCCCTTATTCAGGCCTTTGTACGTTAGCTACCAATTTGCAGAGTAGCCAATATACTTGAATATCCTGGTAACCATTTTCCATTCGTTCTCAGTTGGATTCTGCTTATGTCTGCATAGGCCAAATCCAGCCTTGTACCTGATTCGAGATACATCAGAGAGCCTACCACTTCTCTGTATTCACGCTGGTTAACAACTTTCTTGTTCGTCAGTTCGTTCCCTCCTTGCTTCCTTTGCTTATTCAGTACTTGATCCGTCACCATGGGAGTTGGTTGGCTTTTTGCTTGTGCGTATCCCAATTTTGTTTGCATCTTGTTTATAAACTTAATTTGGTCCAGTTATATGGTTCTTTCTTTCCTATTCCTGGTTATGGTGATTCCTAGAAACTCTTTAGGCTTACCAAAGAACTTCATGTCAAAATTTTTACTCCGTTCTTTATGCACTTCTTTTATTTTGGATTCGTTACTGCCTGTCAGCAATATGTCATCAACATACAACAGCATTATTATTCGACTGTTGTTTTCAGCATACACAAATAAACATGGATTTCTGTTGTTTGCCACAAAGCTTAGTTGCTTAGCAAACTCGCAGTGTCCTGCCCCGCTACCACGCTCTCATTGGCGCTCCGCACTCGCGCGCCGTTTGAAAAAGATGGAGGGCGGTGCTTTGCGTTAGCCGTTTTTCGGAAGGAACGGGTTCAAGCTCCGTAAACAGAACATTTTTTTTACGCTTTCCTGTTAGTTGACATTTTAATTGACATGAAAAACTCTTTGTGTACTAAAAAAAAACCAATTAGAAAGCTACACAACGATTTTCACATAGGGATATACGTCAATAGGTAGCTTATATCCAAGTAACCCCCCCCCCCCCCATGACTATGCAATATTTAGGTTTTTAGGGTTATAGTGTTTAGAAATTTATCTTTGCATAGTCATGGGGGGGGGGGGGGTTTACTTGGATATAAGCTACCTACTGACGTATATCCCTATGTAAAAATCGTTGTGTAGCTTTTTAATTGTTTTTTTTTTTAGTACACAAAGAGTTTTTCACGTCAATTAAAATGTCAACTAACAGAAAAGAGTAAAAAAAAAAATCTGTTCACGGGGCTTGAACCCGGTCCTTCCGAAAAACGGCTGACGCAAAGCCCCGCCCCCCATCTTTTTCAAACCGCGCGCGAGTGCAGAGCGCCAATGCGCACGCTCCGGATCCCGGTCCGCGTTAGCTTCCCTGATCCATACAAGGATTTGTGGAACTTCCAGACTTTTGTCTGTCTCTGGTTTTTATATTCTTTGAAACCATCTGATATCTCTAAGAATATTTTCCTTTTTATTGGACTGTAAAGAAATGCTGCTTTGACGTCTAGTTGCCACATTACATAGTCGTGTTTGTTCGCTATGGCCAGAACTGCTCTCACAAGCGCAAGACGAGATACCGGTGCGTATGTTTCGCACAGATCGTAAAGGTTTGAATCTTTGAATCTTCTTATAACAATTTTTGCCTTGTAGTCTGGTTATTTGGTTCCGTTATCTTTACGTTTAAAGATCCATTTCGAGTCCAAGGTGTTAAGTTTCTTTCCATCTTTACATGTTCTACTTACTACTTCATATACTTGGTTTTTCTGCAGTGCTTCCTTTTCCTTGCTTATGGCTTCTTTCCATCTTTCTGCCTCTGGTGATGATACCGCTTCTCTATAAGATTTTGGATCCCTATTAATTGAAGTTTATAGTGCATATAGACTATATGCACTCAGACCTTCTATTTTATTTTGTGCGTTTTTAGAAGGTGCAGTTTCTCTGCTTCGAGTCTGCTTTCGAGTAACTGGTCTGTGTATCACCTTTGGAGGTGGCTTTGCTGCTGACTTGATTTTCTTCGCGTGGTCTGCCTTTCTTCTTGGGTATTGGCTCCACTTTTTCTGGCGGGCTTGGATTTTCAACTCGAATTCGAATAACCAAGTCTCTCTGTTTAGAGTGTCGTTAGTTATTGTTAAATTTTGTATGCCTTCGGACTTGTAGACATCTCCGAAGACTTTGCTATAGATAAATTGTACATTTCGACTTTCGTACACTTTACTATCTTCTGAGTTTAGCAGCAAGCCTGTATCGGTATATCCTACCAACACTGTTTTATTCGACAGTTTGTCAAACCTAGTTTCCTGTTGTCCTTGGACCTTAGCGAATGCTACTCACCCAAATCTCCTGATCTGGTTTATGCATATTTTTGATTTTTAGTTGATGACGAATAGTGAAGTCATAAATCCAATCGATTTATGAGGTGTCAGATTGTACAGGTACACTGCGACTTTCACCGCTAGATCCCAGGCATTCGTTGGCAGTCTTGAATCGTACATTAGATCTCTTATAATTTTCTGAATTGTATGATTGTAGCGTTGAGCGATGCCGTTCAGTTGCGGAGTATATGGGCAGACTGTTCTTAATTCTGCACCATATTTGTCCAATACTTCCTTGGTCTTCCCGCTGGTGAATTCAGTGCCTTGGTCGCAATCCAAGTAACAGAATTTTTCGTCCTTTCCGCATATATTTTGACATTTCGCTACAAAATCATCAATACATGCAGCATCATCTGACTTATGTTTAACTGGGTAAGCCATTGCAAAACGTGAATAATTATCCACTAACACCACTATAAACATACAGCCTTTTGGATGGGTAGCTGGTGTTATGGGTCCCATCGTATCAGCACTGACTCTCTACAATGTTTTCGTTGCCATTTCTTTGTTATTCTTGAACTTTGGCCTATTCATTTTTGCTACTTTACATATTTCGCAGTCTTTTAGACACACGCCATGATCTTTTCCCCGAAATTCTTTAATATCAGGATACAATTCTTTTAACATCTTAACTTTGTTTAGAGACGTATGTCCTAATCTAATATGCCATACATTTACGGTGTTAATCACGTGTTTTGACTTGTCGGTTCTGTACTTGTTCTCTCATCGTTAAAAGTTACTCTTTTCTGAATGCTCTTATCATCGTTTTCATGAGAGATCAGTGAGTTTGTGCGTATCGTTTGGCTTTTATTGATCTTTAATTTCAGATCAATTATCCAAAACGGATTTCCAAACTTTTCTTCCAAAATTCTCTCTTTCGTATTTGGTTCATAGACATTTATTGTTTTATTGACAGATACACACATAAGCCCTGATCTGGAAATCGTTTAAGTGAAAGCAGATTCTTAATTAAAATTTCCGCGTATATTACTTTATCTAGATCAATTACTTTGCCATTGATCAATTCAAACTTGACTCGACCTTGATTAGTTGAATTTATGCTTGACTTTTCGTTTTTATTGGCGCAGCCTATTACACAATCAACCTTATCATGCAATTGCGTTAGAATGAGTTTAGAATTTGTCATATGATCAGTTGCTCCCGAATCTACAATAACCTTCTATGTCGTATTATTGTATTCATTCAGACTCACATACATGCATACTGAATCAGTGATCATGTTACCTTTTCTTGGTGTAGGTGATCGGAAAGCAGACTTTCTAAACAGCGACCCGGACGGTGACTTGCTGAGATGTTCTCTGCCTTGCCTCGGAGACTTGCTTTCTTGTCTCCTCTGCTTTTGCTTCGGTGACAAGATCTTATTCCTCTCAGTCATTCTTTTTCGTCAGAGTCCTTTCTTAGGCTCCTTGCAGTCGTTCGCGATGTGGCCGAACACGTTGCAGTTGAAACACGTTAAGCTCGTTGTGCGAGCAGTCAGCGGTTATGTGAGCTTGGCTGCCACATCCCTCACATAGTTTACTTGGTCTTTCTCGGCTTACTGGTCGTCTCTCTGTAGAGTGACTCCTTCTGTCCTCCTTAACAAAACCAAGCAAAGTTGAGGCTCTGGTGATTTTCTGGCGTGAGTTATCGATCCAGAAAATTATCTTTTCATTCATTGTATGTGTACCTCCTGCCCATACTACGGCTAGCTAAATTTTTAGCCGTAATAATTTCTGGGTAGACTTGCTCTACTGCATTGTAAAATAGACTTTTTTTATCTGTTTTAGTTATTTTGTATGTTCCTTCTTTGCTTTCGTATTTTTGAACGTCTTGTTTAAGTCCTTCAGATTCGTGTTCATTCTGACGTTCTCTCTTGTGATTGAAGTCATCCTATCAACCAGCTTGTCGTTGAGCTCGACTTGGGCCTTAGTGCTTTCGTGCAATATTGCCATTCGTAATAACTTGATGCGTTTGCGTGGGCGTGGACGTAATGGCTCCAGGTCTCTCTGCGCCGCTGCAGTGGTTTATGGGTCCTCTCAACCCTACTATTTGGTCCTTGGCTGCCTTTAGAATCTCCAGCACCTTTGCTGACTCTTCCAGCGTGAGAATGTTTTTATCTGTAAAACACACATAATATTAGTCTGCGGTTGAGAGGATACCCGTACAAGGCTCCTGGTGCTTTGTGCACAAGCACCGAGCTACCTTGCAGTCGGTCAAGGATCTCTCTAGAAAAACAATTCCCAGCCAACCTAGTCTCTTCTTGCAGAATGTGTGCCGAAGCACTGAGACCACTGAGCACGAAACCAGGTTTGGCAGATCTGTGTGAGGGTCTAGGTTTTATTGAGCATGGGACACTGACTAAGTGTCTGTACGTGCGCACGTACCAAGTCAATTACATTTATTTTCGTGGTAAACCTCTCACAGATCCGCACAGACTCCGTGTCGTTCATTACGTTGGCTACAAGCCCGTTAAACTTTTCATACATTAATATAGACAATAGACAGATTCACGAGAGTTTGTGCGCACCACGCAGCTCCGAAACACCACTGTTTTAGGCTATGTTTATGTTTACACATGGCCAGACGTACTCTGCTGCTGCGTGTGCCTCTGTCCGCTTAAACAAACACTGATGCATGTTTGTAAACGATGCGAGAAAAACTAGATAAAGACAACTAGACAATTTTTAGTTTGAAAGATCTAGTCCTCTTTCCCCAGAATCTTTGTGTAGATAGATGCTTACCCCGTGCGTTGAGCTCTCTGCAACTGCAATTCGTTTCGTAAAAGGCAGCGACGCTTAGCAAACACCTCTCTCACTCTTTTACTATTAGAGTTGCACATAATTAATATGTTCTGGAGACATTCGCGGGGTAGTATAGTATATTGCACTGAATGCCAAAGATAACCTTATTGTAACCTAATACCATGACATATCTTCTCGCAAGCTAAACAGTACATGTTGATATACCATATTTTTACGTTTTCAATGAAAAAGAAAAAAAATGGGCACCAAGAAAAAAAGTTTGGAAGCCAATTATAAGTAGAATGTACTTTGTAAATCCGAATGATCGTAAAAGACTATTAAGATTATTATTATAGCATGTAAAAAAGGGTCTCAATCTTATGAAGAATTAAAAACATTTAAAAATGTTACATACGCTACATTTCATGAAATAGTTGTAGCTAGAAAATTAATAACCACTGATGTAGAATGGGACAAATGCTTGGAAGAAGCAATCAAGGTTGAAATTCTAAAGCTCTGTGTGACCTGTTTGGTTATATATGCGTAATTCATCACCCAGTAAATGATAAAAATTATTTGAAAAATATAAGGCATATATTTACAGTCCATTGTTAACTAAAGAAATAGGTGAAAATATCTCACTAAAACATATTGTTGGAATATAGGTGCTAGCACCCGACATAGGTCCCATACCGACTGCTCTTAGCACCTATGACGTCGAGTCGACACAGTCACGTGATCTGCCGCTCAGCTCAGGGGCGCGCGCGGGCTGCCGCTTCACTGTTCGCCAGCTCTCCAAGCAAGCAACATCTCGCGTACCACGCCACGTTTCTCTTACCATGCTCTGTCACTTTTACTTAATAAAGCCACATTTAGTTCGTTTCTTCTATCCGAGTGCACTCATTTCGTATGTTACCCTGTTCTCTTATTATATCACGCGTAGGAAATATTCGTTATTCCGACAGGTTATAAGCCCCGCTCGCGGCCACTGCGCGAATCGGTTGTCGTGAACAGTGACACAAGAGGATAAAAAGAAGAAGAACTACGATCTACACTCAAGGGAAAAGGTACGCTGCTTCTCAGTGAACGTCACTACTACGTCTCTCAACAAAGAAAGCCACACGTTCTGCATTAGCCTACAACGTCGACAAAGTCAAGCTTTGCGAAAAAGGCAAAACGACGAGAGTCCAACTGAAGCCCAGCGTTCCAAGAGAGGCAGATGGACAGCCCAGAAGGGAAGGGGTAGATACTCCGGTCCTGGAAGGCAGGAACAGCAGGCGCAGTTTTCAGGTGGCCAGCAAGGAGGTAGCTATCCGAGAGGAGGCGCCAACTCCCGAGGCAGAGGTCGTGGAAATGGCCGTGGAGGCAAATCCACCAGGGGAGGATACAGAGGCTTAGAGGGAGTATCTTCGCTGCAAGCCTTCGCAGAAAATTATGAACGTACGTGTTGTAATGCAAATAGTCATATCGTAGAATTTATTGCAGATTCCGGTGCTACCGAGCATCTCAGTAATTCAAAAGTGTATTTTGAGGAATATAGAGACAATGTCAAAACTAAAATCGATTGTGCGAACCGAGAAGCTAGCTTCGAGACCAAAGGTTTAGGGAAAACTAGTCACTACAAAAGATAACAATCATTAGTATTGGACAACATATTGTATGTTGACGAACTATCTAATAATTTACTATCATTGAGACGCTTTGTTGATAAAGGTCTAGAGATCTATTTAAATAACAAGATTATCGATATTTACGATACGGAATTAAATAAAAGCGTTATTTCTGGAATTTACGAGAAACCATTTTGGATTTTAAAATTAGTTGTCGATAAAGAGAATTGCAATAAAAGCTTTTACAATACCAGAAGCAAGAAAAATCAGAAGGTCGTCGAGACAAACAAAACGGATAATATTACAGTAGATAATCGTAACTCTAGTAAAAAATCAAACTAGAAGAAAGATGATAGTGAATTTTTAGACACGGTAAATAATAGGAAAACTCATAAAGCTAGCGATGAGATTGTCAATGAGGAGAATGACTTTGTTGGTCCTAAATTATCTAAGGACACCGAGAAACTATCGGAAGCGATGCTGTGGCATGTGAGACTGGGTCATGTCTCCAAGTCATATTTCATTGCCTTAGCGAAAAGTAATAACGGACTCATGAATCTAAATAAAATCATAAGTGATAACACTATATCAGAATGTCAAACATGCTTGCAAGCGAATAGCATAAGGTTACCATTTACTAGTGTTCGTACTAGAGCGACGAAACCACTACAAATTGTACATGGTGATACTATGGGTCCGATAAGTCCAGTGTCTCATCCAGGGAAATATAAGTTTGTTTTAGTCTTGATTGATGATACCATGATACGAGCGGCCTTGGCATTTCCTATTCAATGTAAGTCTGATGTACCAAATTGTATCGAGTCATTTGTAAAAAGTTTGCGAAACTTAGTAGGTTCTGAAGAGAAGTTCTGCTACCTTAGGTGCGATCGAGGTACAGAATTCACTGGCAACGCGACCCTTGAAATCTTAAATAAGTACGGAGCGGAATTGCAATTAGCATGCCCTGATACTTCACAACACAACGGTGTCGCCGAGAGATTTAATAGAACTCTTGAGAATAAGGTCAGAGCAATGTTAGATTCTGGATTACCAAACACTTATTGGGATTTGGCTGTAAAGGCAGCAGTTTATATTTACAATAGAACACCCCATAAATCGACAGGTAAGAAAGAACCTTTGAGAGAATTATTATCAAATCAATCAGAATGCGTTAGACAGGTAAAGCGATTCGGTAGTGCTGCCTATGTTAAGATAGCACGTAGTACAGACAGTAAATTTTCACCTCAAGCGATGAGAGGTTTTCTTGTAGGGTACGTTAGTACTGGATACACAGTTCTTGTGCCTAAAGAAAACAAGCTGTACGATAGTAAACATGTGAAATTTGTTGAAAGTAAGACATATAAAGACTGCTATAAAATCAGTAAATGAGATTGAAGATTCTGATTTGATCTTCTCTGAAGCACAAAAGACTGTGAATTCAGAGAAA
The DNA here is from genome assembly GCA_016647725.1 of Nasonia giraulti. NCBI lineage: Eukaryota > Metazoa > Arthropoda > Insecta > Hymenoptera > Pteromalidae > Nasonia > Nasonia giraulti. The sequence goes on along the minus strand of QLYP01000121.1, from coordinate 295,308 downwards.
CTTATGCTCCGGTATCGAAAATATCATTGATAAGAGCCTTCCTTTCAATAGCAAATAAATATAAATATAAAATCAACTCGATGTCGAAACTGCATTTCTCTATGGCGAATTGACAGAGGATATATACTTGGAAATTCCAGAGGGAGTGCAAGTCAAAAACGTTACTAGAAAGCGTTTTGTATGGAAACTGAATAAATCACTTTATGGTTTAAAAATTAGTCCTAAGAAATGGAACGATAAATTCACAAGCGTGATGAGTAAATTAGGTTTTGAAGCAAATGACATTGATCCTTGCTTGTATATGTATAAAAGGAATGCAAAATTAGTTATAGCTATCTTATATGTTGACGATATACTCCTGGCGGGACCAGATGACAGACTGCTAAACGAAGTCGGCAGAAAACTGAACTTTGAGTTCAAGGACTTTGGAAGTCCAACAGCGTTTTTGGGTATTAAAATTGATAGAGATTTTGAGAGACAAACCATAAAATTAAGTCAAGCTGCTTTCGTTGACAAAATGCTAAAGAGATTTGGCTTACAGAATGTAGACCTGTAAATACTCCTTTGCGAATCAGTGAGGTTGCAAGTCGCGATAGGAAAGATAGAGAAGAAAGTGATACCGAGAGTAAGATACTGAATCGATTGTATAGAGAAGCGATTGGATCACTTCTATATCTAGCGAGCGCAACCAGACCAGTTATTTCATTTGCAGTCAATGATCTTAGTAGGCATCAAGTCAACCCGACTGTGTTCGAATGGAATATGGTAAAGAGAGTTTTCCAATATCTGAATGGAACTAAGAATTACGAGCTAACTTTCCGGAATACTTCTGAAGACATGATTGCATATTCTGATGCGAGTCTATCAGATTGCAAGGACTGACTGACTACATGCGGCTATTTAATTAAACTGTTTGGTAATTCTGTGGCCTGGATAACACACAAACAGCGAAGCATGGCCTTGTCGACATGTCAAGCTGAGTATGTAGCAATGAGTGAGACATGTCAAGAAGCAATGTCACTACATAATTCGGTAACGATCATGTTGAGTAGAAATGTATATCCGATTGTCCTGCAATATGATAATATGTCAGCGATATCTTGTACGAAAGTAAATGGAGGAAACAGACTTAGACAAATGGTCGAAAGACGCGAACACTATGTAAAGGAGTGTGTTAACAAGCGATATGTGCAAATAGACTGGGTCAAATCGAAAGATCAACTTGCTGATATCTTTACTAAAGCTCTTCATGCTCAACTGCATAACGACCTAACTTATAAAATATTAAATATGGTAAGCAAATAGTTAATTTGTTTGTTTATTATGTTTAGATGACTCCAATGAGGACCTAGTTGATGATCATACCCAAGAAGCCAGTGATGGATCATGGGACTGAAAGGGCGTAAGTGTTACGCTTAGTGAGAGGGAGGGAGTGTTAGAAATAACATGGTGTGGGCACTGACGCTCACACGTACGGCCCTGTGGGGCACGCGCGCGCGCCATCTTCAGTGCTGCTCCCGCAGAGCTAGGACTCACGTGCTCAGTTCAGCTTCGCCGCTCATGGAGAGCGCACGCACCTAGAGCGTTTCTTTGTCCCGTTACGAATAAATCTGGCTCATGCGGATTCTGACTCACCCCCTCTTCTCTCAAAGTGAGTCAGAATCCGAGCTGTGTATTTTAGATGGAGGGATTGTCGATCCCTTCCTTCCCTCCCCTAGTGACCGAGAATTCGTCCCCCTCTCAAAGTGAGCCAGTAACCGTAGTATGTATAAGTCCCAATCTTCCCCTCTCCGAGTCCAAAAAAAAAAAAAATTGGTGGTGGGTTCATGCTCCCTCTCTCGCGCAGGTAGAGACAGCAACCCTTGCACGGGTATTTTCCCTTGCCTTTACACATTGTATTGGAAACATTATACAAACTACAGTCTGCAGAATCACTCTCGGATAGGTATACAAATCTTACGCAGATGTATACAGCTTCTAACGTCAGCTGTTTTTTCCTTTCGACTGAGATATGATAGTCCCCCGACTGTGCAGACAGATTGCGCAGGTACTATCCCTCACACTTTCCATACGATCCTCGCGCAGGTTGAGACGGCGACCCTGGTACACACACTTTCCAGAATCAACTTATTGGAATATGTGGTTGCGTGCTTTAACACAGAGCCTTATGGAGCCGTAGCTCTTTTTCGCACATTTTCATTAATAGCGCTGAAACTCTTTTTTAGATATTGTTAAAAAACTAGTATAAAGTAAGCAAGAATATTTGGAAGAGGATTTTAAAAATGTTATAGCTCGAGCTTTATTATTTTTAAATATATAGAAAGTACCCTACTAAAGCGAACTTTTACGCGCGGCGAGCGAAAAAGTCAAAGCACTGTTGAGACATGGCAACGCTTCAGCTCCGCTTTGAATTTTGACACTATGAGTTTCCTCGGGTTACATTTTTTTCTACCTAGAAATCGGCAGTGGAGACTGCGGTGGGTTAGGCTTCGTCCGCGCAGTATAGTAAGTCCGTCTGTCCATGCTCTGACACGAAATACAACGTTGCCATATCTTTATGCCCTCATGCGGCAACTTGTCTGCGTGTACAAAACGGACCTTTTTTATGTTTGCAAAGAGAGACACTGCTCGTTGCTAAAAGATGGAACTTAGAAGGAAGAGTGGGGATTGCTCCAAGAAATCCGACAACTTAACACTCAGTCTGCTGTACTCTTAAAGAGTATTGCAGCGACACAACCCCTTCCCTTTTAAAATTTCACGCAAAGACATCTTTTGAGTTTTGTAGGTGAAGGCGAAGGTTAGTCAGTATACACAACTGACTGCATACAACTACTTATCCTACATACCTTCTAGTACCAGCTTTTTTTCGACTAAGATAACGTCCGAACAGATCCGTTCCTGAGTTATGGTGGGGATCAAAATTTGAGAAAGAAAATAATTTTTTTAACGAGATATGTTAATAAATCCGGTATGTGACGGGCAATCATACTCAAAATTTAATGAGTTCCAAGTACAAGCATAGTTGAAATGCATGCTAAATTTCAGCATACATCCATGCATACATTTTTTAAAAAAATAGATTCTAAATTTTTGGGCTCAGAATCGTTATAAAGCTTTCTCTCTGAGAAAATGCAAGAAAATATCAAAAAGCATCAAAAAAGTATCAAGAGTATCGAAAAAAGTTTCAGCAAATGTCAAAAAGTATATCCCGAAATGTATCTAGTAGAAAAAGTTTTAAAGAAAAGTGGCAAACTTGTATATGTTAAGTGATAATGATTTAGTGTTGAGCATAATAGTTGGATAAGTGTATTAACATTGTTTTTTTTCACATGGATAAAAAAGGATTAGGTTGCAGTAAATAAAAGAAAGCAAATGTTTTATGTTTATTAAATAAAATTTATTTATGTATTATTGTTCTGTACATTATGATAAAAAAATACTGTCTACTGCATACTCCATTTTTCGGTGCAGCCTAAACGAGCTTCTTGACATACCCACTGATAGGATTGTACTGAACGACATGTTCGTGTAAACGATACCCATCATACAGATTTCTAATAGTGATTTCCTCTCCTCGAAAATTCACTAAATTTCCATCCTGATCGACGATTTGAATCTGTAGATGATCTATGCATTTGACACTGAGCGGTAGATATATTACGTGTGACGGAACTTCTATGATTTTATATCCCAGAGGTACTCTGGGAAAGAACTCATGGATTGTATGAACTTTTTTATTATTAATATAAGCACTTCCAGTAATATTGCACTCAACTTTGAGTGCATTGATTCTCAATACTTTTACTAATAAATCAGAGCTGTGTTAAATGTTCTTTTTGAGAATGCGAGGAGCAAAGCCAAGGAGACGGCCTATGGAATCGTGAGGTGTGAGATGTATCGGATAACTGCAGAAAATTTCACTTCTAAGAGTATTGTTGTTAGCTTTCAAAAATAATGTAATTCCTTTCGATTTCAATGTTACTTGTAAAAATTGATTAATAGCATCAATCTCATAACTGCCAGTAGGAATACTAATAAAAGTATCTCCGTTTAAATGCAGTTTATTATTTGAATAGTCAACATTGGAAATAGAGTTAAATGATAAAAGTTTAACTAAACCCTAGACAAAATTTTTATCCTGTGGTAGTTCAATCGAAGGAAAATATTGCGCTTCTAGGAAAGATGAATTTCCTGAGAGACTCAGAGTGAAGCTATCTTCCATGACTAATCGAAAGATAATGATTCCATTTGTCTGTGAGCACCTCTTTTATAGTCTCCCAGCTAAGAAATAAAGACAAAGATGGCCACATATGAATAAGTCGAAATTTTGATATCTTTTATAGTTGTATTTCACTTCCTTCATGTTAAAATACAACATAAGATCTTTGGGAGGTTTGAGATCGCCAAAACTATCAAAATAAATTACTTCAGGACCACGTTTGCGATAGCAAACCCAGTGAGTGCCTCTATTTTGAAACTCATCCAAGTTTACCACTGCTGATTCATTATGCAATGGGCCATCGGAAGGTAGATTATTTCTCATGAAAACACCACGGAAATCTGAGATTTTCATCATATGAGCATATTTTTTTAGATCGTAGTCAATCAGTGCATGATTTGGCAAAGTTAAATCGACTTTTTTTTTTACTGACTTAATGACCACGTCCTATATGAGGTTTCATAAATAATCCCATTCCACTTTTATAAGGCTTGAAGTACAGACCTTTGCCTAAGGCAATAGCTTCCATGGCCTTATTATTCCTGTTACTTTCTTCATGATTTTTCTGCGCAGCTTTAGCATCATTAACTGCTTTAGCTATTCCAGCAGCACCTTCTGCTAGAGCACCAGTTGCACTTAGTCCTGCGAATAATGCAATGAGAAAAGGAAGAACTCCAATTTTTGATGGAAGCGGCAGAACACGTGGAATGATAACTTTTTTCTTTCCACCTACACTATTAACAGCTTGGCGTGCACCCTTCAAGGCTGATTGAATAACCTTGCGATAATGTTTACTTGCTGTTATTGATTTTTTAGCTACAGTTACTAACTTATTTTCCTTTTAATTTCATAGCATTGCTAACAGCAAAAGCAAAAGCTTTTTCATCAAGACTAGCATCCCTGGCTCTGACACGTTGCATATCTTTCTCAGCAAGCTTCTTGTTAGCAGCTTTACGATCTCTGTTTTTATCGGAGTAAGCTATGTCATGTTTTTTACATGCCTAATCAAGCGGATTAATGCCAGGATCTCCTCTTTTCACTCGCTTTTTCAATTTGGTTCTGGGACCGCAGTATTGATATCCAGGAAGATGCATTTCAACAGGCAAGTTATTGATAACTTTATCAAGCAATCCATAGCCTTTTGGCTGTTTCTGAGATTTGTGTATGATCATCTCTCTTCGAGCGTTGATTCACAACTGACGTTCATGGTATAAAACGAGCGTTTATATTTCAAGAACTTAATGTTATATCTGACTCTGTTGAGTGAACATGGATTTTACCGAGCAGAACGTTAAACTCTCCGTGACAAATTTCGAATTTGGAAATGAGAAGAGAAAAAAGCGTCGTGGGGAATTACTACCAGATAGTATACGAGCAGTTTTCTGCGGGCCATCGAACTGTGGAAAAACAAATAGTTTATTGGCTTTAATAACACATCCCAATAGTCTTAGTTTTGAAAATTTGTATGTATACTCTAAATCCTTGAATCAGCTAAAGTATCAATTTCTCAAAAATGTCCTGGATCCTATTGAAGGACTATCATATCTTCCGTTCAGTGAGCATGAATCTGCAGTATCTCCGGATGAAGCTCTTCCAAATTCAATTATGATTTTTGATGATGTGGCATGTGAGAAGCAGGATAACGTCAGGGCATTCTTTTGTATGGGGAGACATAAAAGTGTAGATAGTGTTTATCAATGTCAATCTTATGCTCATATAGGAAAACATCTGATTAAGGATAATGTCAATTTGTTAGTTATTTATCGACAAGATGATGTAAATCTGAATTATATCAATGAAGATGTGAACACCGATTGAACTTTTAATGAATTTCGGAATCTTTGTTCAGAATGTTGGAAGAATGATAGATATGGATTCATTGTTATTAACAAAGATAGATCGATGAATGAGGGTAGATACATAAAAGGATTTGACTGTTTTGCAATAAAAAAGGAATTATGAGTCTCAAACTTGCAGTTTAGTTGTAGACATCACCACGTCAGCATGTCAGACTTCAAGAAAGAGAATAATGTTCTTAGTGAGCTCTTGCGAACTCATGAGGCTATTAAAATAATACACTTTATTAAAACAGGAGAAAGATGATTTTGAAAAAGTCATCGGTGCTACTCTAAAACCAGTTATCACACCACTTGAGAAACTTGTTGAGATGAAAAGTGAACTACAAGCAAAAGCCCACTGCAGCAACCATCTAATCACATTTTGGATAAAAACAGCAGTAAGAAAAAGAAAAAACGAATGAGAATCGATTGATCAAGTTTGCTCAACGATCAAAATAATAATAATGATAAATCAAGTTTATTCGAATATGCTGCTGCTGCTGCTGATGATGATGATGATGATGATCATGATCATGTTTTTGATACAATAACCAATTCTACATTTAGATCTGTGAGTGGAAAAAATGAATCAGCTGAAGATTTTTTATTATTGCTTAAAAGCCGCAGCACAATTGATAATATATACGGAGTGCGGAAAGTTAATGGAGTGTATATGATTGGTGATTCAGAAATTGATTTTGATGATAAATATGTCAAAGTCAGAAATGAAAGATATCCTAAAACGAGTGGACTGATGGAATTGCTATTCAAAAAATATCCAGATGATGTTCGTCTATGCACATCAGATCGTGAAAATTATCGCGAGATAATGGAAGCAACAAATGCTCATCGGAAAAAATATAGTAAAAATGAATCCATACGAAGTTCGAGGCGTAATAAACATAAGAATATCTTAGCCGGCAATAACAATCACGTCAATGAAATTCAGTCAATTATTAAGGAATTACGTGAAGCTGGGCATATATATTGACATGCAACTTTCTTCTTTGTATCAGTTCTACCATGAGTCTCGATGTGTTTGGAAGAAAACTTGAGGGCTTGCAAGTGAGTCGCGGTCCTCCAGGCATTGTTTTAAATTTTACACCGGACGGTGATTTTGATTTAGAAAATCAGCGACTTTGCAACCTAGGACAGCCCAATCATCCAAACGATGCAGTCACCTTGCATTCACTGAAAATTATTCTACAAACTGAAATAAATTATATAGCTGCTAAACTTGCTGGAATTAGTGTAGTTATAGAAGAATATAAGGAGCAAGTTGAAAAATATCAATTGGAAGTGAATGCAAAATTGTGTTATCTTTATAGTGCAACTCTACGCAATTACTCTGGTGTTGATTATATCATTGAAGAAGTGAATAAACAATTAAAAGTTCGTATAGACGAATTTCCAGATGGATTTTCATCTACTGTAAACGAAAAAGGAACGTCAAAGAGTAGCTGAAAAGATGCACAAGCTAGCACGTCGGCGATACAAGAGAAGAAAATATGACATACGTGGAATAGACGAGACTTGGCAAGCTGATCTTGTAGAAATGATATCATATTCTAAAAAGAACAAAGGTTTTCATTACTTACTCACTGTCATAGATATATTTTCAAAGTATGCATGGACCATCCTAGTCAAGTCAAAGAGTGGTAATGGTGTTACTAAAGCTATGAAGTCAATACTGAAAGAAGGACGAATACCCAAGAATCTACAAACTGACCAAGGAAAAGAATTTTACAATTCGATTTTTCAAATACTTATGAAGAAGCACAATATACACATATACTCTTTACATAGTAATCTTCATGCAAGTTCATGCGAACGATTCAATAGAACGTTAAAAAATGCAATGTGGATAGAATTCAGCAAACAAGGAAGCTATAAATGGTTGGATATTCTACCTAACTTGCTCAAAGCATACAATTCAAGAAAACATCGGACAACAGGAATAGATCCTGAAAATGTTACACAGATAAATGAGCGAAAAGTCAAGAAACGTTATCCAAATAAAAAGTTGCTAGTGAAAAAACCGAAATTCAAAGTAGGAGATAAAGTACGAATAAGTAGGATAAAACATGTTTTTGAAAAAGGTTACACGCCAAATTGGTCTACGGAAATTTTCACAATAACGTGTTGTAAAAACAGATCCAGTAACTTACCACCTCAAAGATTATTATGATAAACCCGTATCTGGCGGCTATTGTGAAACGGAAATTCACAAAACTATGTATCCGGAAATTTATTTAGTAGAAAAAGTTTTAAAGAGAAGTGGTAAACGCATGTATGTTAAATGGTTAGGGTTCGGCTGCGAGCACAATAGTTAGATAAATAAAAATGAGATTCTTTAAATTATCTAGGATGTAAGTTAAATATAATTGTATTTTTTTTATTATAAATGCATAAATCATAGGTTTTAGTAAATAAAAGAATAAAGCAAAAGCGTTTAAGTTTATTATTGTATTTATGCATGTATTATTATTATTATTAGCACTACTATGTACAATAATCATTATAAGAAAAAAAAAAATAAACAGCTTAAAAGAAGCAATGTGTATATTTTCATTATTATCTTTTGCTTGATCAATAAGATATATGTCGATTAATGCAATGGACAATTATTTAACAATTTCGAAAATTTGTAATAGACTTTTGTTGATTGAACGGAAAAATCTAACATATTAAAAGTTCACTTCTGATTTTGTATTTTTTATTCGTTTAGTTAGAAAATGTTTTTAGCCAAGGTTAGTACATGGACCATTTGCGTTCACAGCACGCGCACAATAGTCAAAACCGAAGATTTCGCTGCGACCCCCACCCCACTTTTACTTCTCCGAACCCATCTTAAACAGGCGCTGTTCCCGTCACAATATCAAATCAAATAATTTTTCATGAAAGAATTTAAACCTCAATATTTTTAAATTACCAAAAGGTCCTAAAACCACGTAACCATACTGTGGCTTTTAATGTGATGAATTTTTAATCTAGTAGGAGTTATTTTAGTATGTCGTTAACAGAACTAAGCAAAAAAAAAATGTTGTATCCAATACAATATAGAAATCTTTTTTTTTATTGCTTTGAAAATAAAAAACTTATTCTTCTAGAAGAAGTACTTTTTTGCAGATATAAAATCAATTTTAAAACCATTTAAATCTTTTTACATCAAACAATAATATATATGCACGTACAGATCTATTTTAATTTTTTTACGCTTACACACGCGTTATTTTACTATTCAATTTTTTTCCTTAACAAATAAACTTTTTTTAACCTTTGTATTCTGCTTGACCGTGAAAGTAATGGAATTTTATCCTAGATGTAACCTGGGCGGTTGGTGACGGTGATCTTGGCGAGTCCATAGCCCCAAGGCAGGGACAACGCTCGCGACTGCATGTCCCGCAGCGGTAGCAACGTCAGCGCCAACAATTATCCCAGAGATGGGGACCGTGTTTGACTGCTTGGCATGATAAGCATACCGCTCCTTGTGGCATCTCCGTGCCAATAAGACCCTCCAGATGGGCTATCTCGTTTTCAAGCCAGTGGAATCACTGTAGCTTCTTCTCTATGAGCACCTGCTCACATACCAGATCCTCCGCGGCTTTGAGCGCATCTCCTTTTCGTTACGTATCCAAGAGTTATCTACACGACGTCTGTATAGTGAGCACTTCTCGCATACATTGCGTAAAAGTAGAGGAAAACACCTGTGCGAGGGTCGTCGTCCATACCTGCGCGATGATCGTATGGAAAGTGTTAGGGATAGTACCTGCGCAATCTGTCCGCGCAGTCGGGGGAATATCATATCTCACAAGGAAAGGTACCCAACCCGAACTCACCGATTTTGATGATTTTCATATATGTTGTAGAACATAAAAAAATAAGAGACACGTATTTTTTTTATCGGCTAATTTTCACTTTTAAGGGGTAAAAACCTCCCCTAAAGTTAACCCCCAAAAAGCGTTTTTTTAAATATCTCGGCTTAAAATTAATATTTTTCAATGAAGCAAATTGGAGGTTATTTCTTACAAAAAGAGCAAGTATTTCATGGTGATTTGAAGAGTAAGGGTAGCATCCCCTATTTTTTAGGGGTTGAAAACATATTTTTTGGCATAATTTTATAATAAAAATGTTTAAACCGACTAAAAAAAATTGGAAAAAATGTTTAAACATCCTTAATAACAAAATTTAGTTGACGTCTTTCGGTGTTTTCATAAATATTATCCCTAAGGGGGTAAACCACCCCTAACACAAAATAACTGTAAATATGTAATTCAATACATAATATTTCGTAGAAAGTTTGTATATAGAGGTTTTCGAGGTCGCTGATTACAAATCTGTTATCAGATTTTGAAAATTCAAAATGGCGGAACCAATATGGCGGACGGAAATATCGAAAAAAAATTTTATATAATAAAAAAGTTTTAAACGACTAAAAAATTTGGAAAAAATTTGTAAACATCTACAATAAACAAATTAAGTTTTTCGGTTTTTTCATAGATACTTCCCCTTAGGGGGGTAAACCACCCCTAATACAAAATAACTATAAGTATACTTCAATCCATAATATTTTGTAGAAGGTTTGTATATAGGGGTTTTCGAGATCGCTCTTTACAAATCTTATATCAGATTTTAAAAATACAAAATGGCGAAACCAATGTGGTGGACGAAAATGTCGAAAAAAAATTTTAACTTTCAAAAAAACTTGTTTACAAATGTGTGATCTTTGTAGCCTGTACATGTGAACTACAGAGCCTTAAACCCTAAACCCCTAAAGAACAAATAGGCTAAATGGTTGTGCTTTTTAACCAAAC
>QLYP01000121.1:255687-274437 GCA_016647725.1 Nasonia giraulti | reverse complement strand
TTTCATATATATATATATATATATATATATATATATATATATATATATATACACATACACACACACACACAAACGCGATTGTCATCGAAATACAACCAAGTGAGCATCAGCGAGCGAGGCATCTGCAGCTAGTTACAATGATCTAGAAAATAAACTCTCTTTAAGCCAAACGAAGTATATAGAGTCATTAGCTGATAAATATAAAAGACAAAAAAAGTAGATTGCGTAGCACTCTTATGGAGACAAATTTGAAACTTATAGCGTAAATTACCTTAGTAGATATCAAAATAGTTATAGTGAAACGCATTGGAAATATGCACTGCGAATTTTGAAATATCTGCATCTAATGAAAGATTTAAAATAATATTACAAAAGGAATGTAAATTGCGATACTATAAATTGCTATGTTGATGCCGATCAGGCAGGCGACAGCATTGATCGAAAATCTACGTCAGGTTATGTAAAAAATATGTTCGGAAATGTAATCGATTGGAAATCACGAAAACAAAAATGTATAACCAAAGCTTTGACATATGTAGCATGCGTAGCATTTTCTGAGGCAGTAAGCGAGATAAAATATGTGAGAGAATTAGTAAAAATATTTGATATAGATATAAGTGAACCTATACAAATTTACGAGGATAATACTGGAGCAATAAATATTGCTAATAATGGTAATTTCACAAAAAATTCTACCAAAAATCACGTCGAAATACATTATCATTTTTTACATGAGAGTGTAAAAGATAAATTAATCGAAATCGACTCAAACGAAAATGTTGCGGATATTTTTACTAAAGCGCTATTTAAAGAAAAGTTTGTAAAATTTAGAGAATTGTTTAACGTATAACCATAATATAGCATTGATCCTTGGGGGACGCCTTCTTTAACTTTATAGGTCTTGGTACCCTTCTCAGTGTCATATAATAGGATTCTGTCCTTCAATTAGTCGGACATAATCCTTTTTATATAAAAGGGCATATCCTGCTTTCGGAGTGCCTCGTGTATTTTTCTTCATTTGGCCGAATTAAATGCATTTTTGACGTCTAATGTAACTATAGCACCTATATCTTTGCCTGTTGGCAAATGGCGAAGACACGAGGTAAGTCGCAGTATTTTGTTCATGAAGTGCGCGAGTGAAAAATCTTGCGTGAAGTCAGTAAAATCTTCATGACGCAAAATCCGTAACGCGGCATGCGATTCCGAGAATCAGCCCGAAGCCGGTAACGTGTTTAAACGTGCCTGTGTGCGCGCAGCGAAGCAAAATGGCGGCGCCCTGCAACGCGGGACAGAGAAGCCGTTGGCGCGGTCAAGCGCAAGCGCCATCTTGCTCTCAGTGCACATTAGAGCGCCGGGGCGAGTAAGTTCCCCATGCGCACAAACGATGGTGCTAGTTCCGCTAATCAAAGCTTGACTGCACGTACGTAAACGCACGTGAATGGTCCAAAATGCTATGTTGCAAACTGAGAACAACGACTCGAATTTTGATTGAAAATTCATTCTCGAATAAAATCTTAATCTATGTTGCGACGCATTGATCGAATCGCGAAGCGGAAATGTTACTAAAACTAGACTCAAGTTCGACTAACCTTTTATAAATAAAAATTGCAATTTTAAGTACGATTAAAAATTATAGTGAAACAGTTAACTGACTAGCTTGAATTTAATAAATGAGAAAAACCTGCAGTTGTTTCTGCTGCTCCAGGACCAGGAGCTGGAAATTTCAGAAACGTATCCAGATGACTCCTTTTATCCAGAGTTAGATATTGATGGTAACATCTACATAATGACGTCAAGTGGTAAAAGATTCGATTTAGGTAAAGTTTGAATTTTTCTGATAAGTTTGAAAACTAAAACTCGATCTTCCACAACAAAATATGTACATATTAAATTTTCAAAAAAAAAAAAAAATAGCATTATGTTCAGTCCCAAAATTTAAATGTTGGCCGGTACATGCAGGGTAGTGTATGTTGTTGCTGCTACACTGTGTATGCTGTAAAATCACAGTTTTATTTTTTAAAACAAACAGGCAATTTGCATTACTTTCTTGATTGTTGTTCGTCAACTAAGCACATGCTTAATAAATTGCTGCATGTGATAGAGTGTTTGTTTTTTATGGTCGTTCGTCAAAACAAACAACTCATTTACAAAATGTTCTTAGATAACTCTCTCGTCGAGGAACGTTTACTGGAATCCGTGAAGAAGGAGATCAAAAGGTTTTGAGCTGAAGAGGTGGCTCCAGCTGAAACGGTTGACCCAAGCCAACGTGGGAATACCTTGTCCCCAAAGCTGGATGTTGATACTGTAACTGCTGACGGTGGGCCGGCCTGTGTGGATAATGACAGCTGGAAAATTAAGTTTGAGAAAAGCTTGAAAGGTAAATCCACCCCTGCTGTTAAATCGAATATACCGATACAAGTGAATTTGGGACTGAACAAATTCCGTCAGGATGAGGGGACAGCTAAGTTTGGAAAGTTTTCTTTGAATGATTCTAATGAAAATATTGAAATTTCAGAGGTAACGGCTAAGCTGAATGAATTAGAAAAAGAAAACAAATAATTGTGAGGGAAAATCGAAAGTGAGTGCAATCGAGTACACGATGACGTAGTCACCGAATTGATCAGACACAAATATGCAGTGGATGAGAAGTACAGCTGGGTGGAGGAAAAAGTACAGTATTGGGCAGAACAAGATCGACTGTATGAGAAGAACAGATTTTATCAGCTGGAAAATCTGCACAAAACAACCGTCGATCATCGAATCAAAACGCTGCAAATGAAGTAGTTAGAAAACCTCATGTGAGTAGAGAATATTTAGCAAAACTAGTCCAGGATGAAGTTAATAAAATTGATTCGAGTAAAAGTACTGGTATAAAAGACAAAATACAGATCGAAGTAACAAATAAAGATAGTACTTTTCGTAGAGAATATAAATTAACACAAAATTTGAATGTTAATACCTTTTTAGACTTTTTAATTTCAGAACTAACTCTTACTGATTTATTGTACGCAATTGATTCGACGGTTCAGCCATTACGCGTGCCTGATCAAACTAAGTTGGAAAAAGATAAAGTTCGAGTTCAAGACATCATTATCAATAGAATCGATATTTCCTATTACGAAGGTATGAATCCTCAAATTCTAATCGGGGTGGTAGACGAGGTGGCTTTAGTCGTGGTGTAAAACGACGCAATTACGAGCCACAGAAGGGTTGCAACCCTAAGAAAACCAAGTCCGATAGAGGCCATTCCCGAGGCAGATCACGGGGGAGAGGTAGACTAAATAGACAAAACAACAACAATTCTACCGAAACCTCCGAATCTGGTGAGTGCACAGGTCTGTATGTAGACAGTACACTTCTTAACGTGGAAGAAAGCGATAAAAATCAACTGATTAGATTTCTGGCGGACTCTGGTGCTACGGAGCACATGACTAATTCTAAATTATGGCAATGATTCAGTGATTATAAAATCGGAGGGAGTAGGTAACATATCTGGTTACACTAAAAATGATAACTTTTTAAGCTTGAAAAATGTAATCTATGCTAAGTCATTGTCGGAAAATTTGCTATCACTGAGGAAATTTGTTGATAAGAGCTTAGGTATCTACTTGGATAACAAGAAAATTGATATATTTGAACCGATGTCAAAAACGATTTTTGTCTCTGGGATATATGAGCAACCTTATTGGGTAATAGAGTTAGAAACAAATAACTCGGATAAAAATGAAAATAATAATGTAAATAAGGTTGTTGCACATATAACCACAAGGCGTCGTGAATATCCAACTGTAAGAGTTGCGCCCTATAAGGAGAGCGAATCCACAACCAAAGAGATAACTCGTGAACAAGACAAGCTTGAAAGTACAGAGATTGATGAAAATAATAAGCTTGATGAACCGATGCAAATTGACACTGAATTAGACGTAGAAGTAAACAAAGATAGCAACGAGCTATGCTCCAACTATTCAAATTTTGAAAATACGCTAAAAGATAGAAAAATAAGTAATTTAACTGAATCGATTGATTTAGAAAATATAGATTGTGAATCTAATATCAGTAAAATCAATAACTTGTTTCACATTAATAAAGCTATGCTATGGCATGTCAGATTGGGACACGCTTCGTTGAAAATGTTGAAAGAATTCCAAAGAAAGTTTCCTAATTTGAAAAACTTGAAGGAAATTAAGTTCGTTGATTCTGTACTGGATTGCAAAGTTTGTATTGTGTCAAAATTCAACAAGCTACCTTTCAGTACGACTAGACAGAGAGCGAGTAAACCTCTGCAAATTGTTCACGCAGATATAATGGGACCGATTAGTCCATTTACACATCCCAAGAAATACAGATTCATATCTGTATTTATAGATGATTATTCACGACTTGCGATGGCGTATTCAATGAAAAAGAAAAGCGAAACGGGTTATTGTCTTGAATCTTTCATTAAAAGCTCGAAAAATTTATTGATATCTAACACTAAGTTCTGTTACCTTAGATGTGATCAGGGTACAGAATTTACAGGAGGGTATACACAGGAAGTTTATAGCAACTGTGGAGAATGATCCGAATTCCTACAGAGAAGCCATGAGTACGAAAAACAAGCTTGATTGGCAAAAGGCTATTAGGAGCGAATTAGACTCAATGGAGAAGAACAAAGTCTGGACACTTGTCGACAGACCTGTGATTCAAGGAGGAAAAAGACCTAACATAATTGACTCAAGATGGGTTCTAAAAACAAAAGTTGGATTGAATAATGGAAACATGTATAAAGCTCGACTTGTGATAAGGGTTTCAAAGATCAAAACCATTATAAATTAATGGAAACATATGCACCTGTTTCTCGGCTACCTCTGATTAGATCAGTTCTAGCAATCACAAATAAGTTTGATCTCAAAGTAAGACAGCTTGATGTTAAAACAGCTTTTCTGAATGGAAAAATCGACAGTGCAATATACATGGAAATACCTGAGGGTATTGACGTTTCACCTGAAATCAGACAAAATAAAGTCTGTAAAATTCATCGTACTTTGTACGGTTTGAAAATAAGTCCGAAAAGATGGTATGAAAAATTTACAGAAGTTGTAATAAAACTAGGACTCAAGTCTCATGATTCAGAGCCCTGTCTCTTTACTTGGCGCAACAATGAAAAATATCTGATAATGTTGCTGTATGTTGATGATATACTGATAGCCAGTAATGACACACAAAAGCTGGATGAAATTACGTCAAAATTTAAGTTGGAATTCGAAATGTCTGATATGGGAGAGCCCAAGAGTTTCCTTGGTATTGAAATAAGTCGGGACAGGCGAAATCAAACGATGACTCTGACTCTAGAAAATTACATAGATAAAATGCTGAAATGTTTTGGATATAGTGAAATGCATCCTCAGAGAACGCCAATGGTAACAAACCAAGTGTCAAACCGAGAAAGGCGAGAAAGAGAGGAAAGCGAAGATCAGCTCGAAAATACTCTGATCAAAACGAAGGTCCTTATAGAGAGATAGTAGGTTCTCTCTTGTATCTTGCTAATACTGTACGTCCCGACAGAGCATATGCGGTGAATGTGTTAAGCAGACACCAAATCAATCCCACTGATGAGGAGTGGAAAATGGTGAAACGAGTTTGCAGATACTTGAAACACACCAGAAGTCTGGATCTTAAGTTTGAAGGAAAGCTTGATAACTTACAAGGTTTTTCAGATGCCAGCTTTGCTGACTGCAAAGGCTCGATTACAACGAGTGGTTTTGTAATCAAGCTCTATGGTGACACAGTATCGTGGAAAACCCATAGACAGAAATTCGTAGCTTTATCGACCTGTCAAGCTGAGTATGTAGCAATGAGCGAAGCTAGTCAGGAGATGGTATCTCTACAAAATTCGTTAAGCTTGATTCTGAGAAACTCCTTCTTGCCCATGACTCTTTGGTGCGATAATAAAGCTGCTGAGGCTAGTACTCAAGTGAGCAGTACAAGTTAACTCAGACATATGACTATAGTTAGAGAACACTTTGTTCGAGAGTGCGTAGCCAGAAATCTAATCAAAGTCAGTTGGATCGCATCAAAAGATCAAATAGCAGATATATTCACAAAAGCGTTGCCTTTTGAATTACATGCTAAACTAACTAAATTGCTTTTAAAATATTATTTAAAATATTAACATTTGTTTGCTTCTTTCAGACGCTAAACCGTAATGTTGGACGACGTCGTTGAAATCTGCTCGGGAGGGAGTGTTGAGAATAAGCGAGCAGAATTCGAGCGACTGCAGAGAGATCACGATGGGACTGTTCTTCCCTCTCCCCGTCCAACTAAGGCCAGCGTCGACGTCGCGACTTCGGTGGCGACGCTCACTTCTCTGTGTGCTCTCATGCGAGAAAGACGCGTTCGCGATACAATTGTTTTACATAGTTCCCTTGTTTATTAGTTCGATTTTTGTTCATTATTTGTGTTAAGTAAGCTCGAGGGTAAGCTTCACTAAATAAAGTGTTTTATAGGAAAATTAGTGTTATTTATTTTCCAAGTCACGCCAGGCATAATAAAAGCTCAAGAAGTATTTTTTAATAGATAGAAGATATATATTTATTTTTTAATTTGTAAAATATCACTTTATGCATATATTAGCCATTATAAATCATAAAATATAGTCCAGTTGAGTCAAATGCTGGGAATATTTATGAACAATGAATAGTAATTTTTTTAAAGTTTCCATGATTAAAGAATATGTGTATACATATACACATACCGTCCTAGCCGGAGGAAAGTGAACATAGCTTTCCTCCTTCAAATCCTTTTCGAACCCCACTCTTCGACGTGCTTCCTGGGTTATGATCGAAGCTTCAAAGGCGAAGTAATCCTAGAAAAAAGGGTCCAACCCCTGGTTGTAAATCACGTGTGTATCGTCTCAACCCGGGCCTACCAAACATAAAAAAATCACATATCCAACATTTTTCAAATTCAGCTATTTACAATAAATAGATAGATAGATAGATTAGCCTTTATTTTGCACTTGTCAAAAATACATATGTATCACATATTGTCATTAATTTATCACAGCTTCGTATTACGCATTATGTACATTTTTTCTTCTTACTTACTACTCTATCACGTCACTTAAATAAAAACCTTTGGTCATAGACGTTAAATTACATTAATAATATAATAAATAAATAGAATAAATATTTGGACGGTACAATATCTAACGGAGTCACGAAACAGTCGCAGAATCAGTTTTCTGATCGACAGTACACTCAATCTCGCGTACGTATATGCGCCTCCACATCACAGCCTTAAAAGATTTAAGCGACGGGAGATCTCTCACGTCGCTCGGGAGAGAATTCCAGAGGCACGCGCCCTGGGCTTTAAAGGAATACAGCCCCGCATCGGTACGCGCGCTAGGCACCACTAGTTCTTGCGGATCCCTAGCTGAGGTTCTAGACTGGTTCCTATCAAAAAGGGCAGCAAGATACGGCGGCTGTCCCATTACAATTACTTTATAAAGCATCACCGCCGCAAATAACTCCCTTCTTGCCTTCACTGGAACCCAGCCTATCTTCCTCCTATAGGGGGAGATGTGCTCGTCCCTTCTAGCACCACATGTATCTCACACATAAGTTCTGCAATCGTTGAAGTTGTGTGCTTTGTTGACCTGATACGTCAAGGTAGACAAGAGAACAGTAATCCAAGTGCGGGGTGGCAAGAGCGCCCGCCAGCTGCGTACGCAGTTCCTCGGTGGTGCAGGATCTAAAGGATCTAAGTCCATAAAGGACTCTATTAACCTTTCGGCTAATCGCATCCACCTGCGGTTTCCATGTCATCTTCGAATCCATTACAACACCAAGGTTGGTTACAGTGTCGGCAAAGGGAACGAAGACGCCATCCACGATCTCAATGCCAGACAGCTTTAGACTTTGCACCTTGTTAATATTACTGTCCGGCCCAAAAATAATAGCTTTAGTCTTCCCGACATTGAGGCGAAGCGCGTTCTCGGATGCCCATACCGCCACTGCACGCACCACAGCCGACAGACGGTCCACACTCCTGCTCAAGTCGTCCCTCGCCACCTGCGTATAGGTTTGAAGGTCATCAGCATATAGCAAATGCTCGACACTATCCGATAATTCGCCCTTAGGGCCCTTAAAAGAAGCCAAAATGTTTCTGAGATCATTGGTGTAAAGACTAAAGAGAAGAGGATCCAGGACCGAGCCCTGTGGAACGCCAAGATTGGTAGTGAGCCAATCAGAATTGCCAACTGTTTTCGTAACCACTTGATGGTTACGCCTGTAATGTATGACTTGATCCACAGAACTACAGACCTAGAGAAACCCATTTCTATTAGCTTTCGAAGAAGTTTAGAGGGTGAGATCGTGTCGAACACTTACTGAAATCAAACATCAGGAGGATAGTAAGCAGTTGTTTTTTGCTATTAATACCCGCCCTAATGTCCTCTGACAGACTCAGTAGTGCTGTTTGCGTGCTGTGATAACGCCGAAAACCCGTCTGACGTGTATCAAGAAGCTTCTCCGACTCTAAGTACTCGGATATCTGGTCGTGAAGAATCTTCTCTAGAACCTTGGCAAGAAAACAACAGAGCGATCGGACGAAAGTCTGAAGCGGCTGATGGAATTGCCGTTTTCTTGAGGGGAACTAGACAGGCCTTTGTCCAGGCTCCAGGGAAGACGCAACTAGACAGAGAGGAGTTAAAAATAGATGCAAGGTGGTGGCCCAGGACCGGAAGGGATTTAGCAATGACATCCTGAGGAATGCCATCCTCCCCTTTTGCCTGTGATGATAAATGCGCAACGGCCAGGACCACGTCCGAAAAAGTGATTTCACGGAAAGTGAAACCAGCTTCACTCTCTGATTCTGATACGGAGACCCCGGCAAAGTGGGCATTGAGCTCGCCCGGGGAGAAACCGTGCAGTTCCTCCTTAGTCGTAGACAATAGTCCAAGATTACAAAGCTCAATCCAGATGTTTTTGTTGTTGTTCAGGGCCTCCGAAATTCTGGCCTGACTAAAAGCCTCTCGCGCCTCGCTTGTGCGCTGTTCTACTTGAGCCGCAAGAGACTGGAATTCCGACCAGAACCTCGAGTCACGGATCCTTTTGAGTCTTCGTTCGACCGCATCACGCTTGTCATAAAGGTCTTGAAGTTCTGCGTTGACCCACGGTGAAGATTTTTTATTTTTGGGTTTAAATTTTTTTAAAGGGGCAAGTTTTTCAATGACAGTCATGATGTTACCACTAAGCGCTTCTAATTTACTGTCTGTGGTCATGCCCGGGCAACTGATGGTCGACCAATCGCAGGTTTCAAGAAGGGAAAGAAGCTCCTCGCACCGGATGGATTTAAAATCTCTATAAAAGAATGGAGTTCGAGTAGAAGATTCCGACTTTGGAGTCCGAAACGTAAAATCAATGATGTTATGCCTACTCGGAAAGGTCGCTATCATGTTGTTCGCATTCAGCACTACTTCATTGTCGTCAGCATAGATTACGTCAATCCACGTATGAGACTCCCCGACGTGGTGCGTCGCGCCATGTTCCACTAATTTGAGATTCAACTTACAGGCCAAATACCTGACAAAATTCGCATCCTGAGACGTCGACAACATATTTGCGTTCAGGTCCCCCATGACTATACGATGATTATAGTCATCCGCATATAGTTTTAATTTATCCACCAGGTCAGAGTTGGTCGTGAAAGAAATACCTGGTGGTCTGTATATAACGGCGACAAAAATGGGGGGCATGCGGCCCTTTTGAATTCTACACATAAGGTACTCTGGAATCCCGGGCTTCCTACCATCCGTCGTTGTTGGAGATGAGCACAGTATGGTCGTTAAAAATGATGTGACATCTCCCCGTCCCGCATTTTTGCCAAGAAACGACCGCCTCTATGCCAGACGTACTTGAAACCAAGACCGCTAGCTACACTTTTAAGACTTTTAAACTGCAAAAACGATTCTTTACTTAACAACTCATTTATGAAGATTTTACTTTGAACCAGGCTATTACTCGTGGGATAAATGCGAGACGTTGATATGGCGCGTGTTTAAGCTGGTTATCTTGTGTTTTGCTCGCATAATATTTTTTACGATCAAGTGGCTCAATAGACGGACAACCCATGGCGATGGGCGCCCGCCGACCGTTGCCACTTGCGTATTTGGACGGAGTAACCTCGTAGACACAACGTCATCCCTAGTGACGGACGACAGAACAGTAGCGAGGACTGCGTGGGCCATATCCCCACGTTCTTGTTCTTGTTCCGGACAGTCAGAAATACTAGAGATGATTATCTCTGCAGTCGACTCTCCACTGCTCATCCCGTCCGCCGGAGAGGAGCGCACGCCAGCAGAGTATTCCCGACCGTTCCCTCGATGTTTACGAGCCCGGGTGTGACGTCGACCTTTACTGACCCTAAAGTCATCTGTATCAGCCGACATGGTGGCGCCCGCGCCACCACTCGCGTCAACAGATTTACAATCTCTGATCGAGACGAAGACTCGAGACGCCTCCGCGATACATATATCCTTTTTGTTACTACTACTACTAAGACTAAGACTAAGATTACGACTAAGGTTACGACTAGCACAAGAACCGCCATCATCAACATTTATACGAGTCTCTACTCTATGCATCACTCGCATAGCGTCATCAAGACTCTCCCGAAGGGCTTTATTTTCTTGAGAGAGCAGAAGGCGATCATTTTGCAGGTCTTCCAGCTTAGGTACCTGCTTTTCAATTGTCTCCTCGAGTGATGAAACCCTCTCCACCAGCCTGTTAATCATCTCCAGTGCTGCTGGGGCAGGATCTGATCTCTGGCTGATGGCATCAAGCCTCCCCACAAGCAGAACTGGTTACTAAAAAGAGTAAGCATGGATGATGGCAGTGTGCAATATCGAAGCGCACCCATATCCACCGGAGAGTTGATCTGGGCGCGCTTCCCATCACTGGCTTTACTAGTAGAGACGGCCGGCATCGAGGCAGAAAACTCCTCCCTCAGGGAAACATTGTTGTTTGTGTCATTCGTAATCGAGATGTCAGTCTTGTTCACATTAGAATTATTAGCATTTTAGTCAGTATTATTTACATCAGTAATATTTACATCAGTCTTTTTATTTTTATTTTTAATGTTATAATCTCCTTTATCTTTATCCTTTTCTAATTTTAGTCTAGGTGCAGATTTTCGTTGCTTTTTTATCGTGTTGTCTTTATTTTTAATTTTACAAGCTTGACATATATAGTTGCCTTTGTCTGTGACATGTCAAGTCATGCAAACATTGTGAAATGTTGCAGAAAAGATTTTACAGTGACGAATAATAGCGCCTGCGCATGTGACATTCCTACACTTTTCACACGAGGCGCGAGGCATTTTTAATAAATATTTACAATAATAAATAAATAAGTAGATAAATAGGTCAATAAATAAATAAATAAATAAGTGTCAGAGAGTAAAACAAAATAGGCAACAGAGTTTCGCCAAGCAATAAATAAATAAACAAGTAATTACATAAATGAATGGTGACTAGAGACAACTAGGTACTGGTTACGAACGAAAATTTGAATTTGAATTTCCCGCTCTACAAAATTCAAATTCAAATTCAAATCTGGCACGTTGAGAGCTACCAGATTGCACATGCGCGTGGGCCGAGTCAGTGCTGCCAACTGTTGCTCGAGTAATATGAGTTGCGATAGTGTTGCACTCTTGCGGCAGAATATCGATCCTCGATCGCGGCGGTGACTTCGCACTTATTGAGCGAGATATATATGTATATATATATATATATATATATATATATATATATACACATATATATATATATATATATATATATATGTGTGTGTGTGTGTGTATATGTGTAGATCTGACCTCAGAAGATGCAGCGAAAATACGCAAGACGAGCATAGAAGCAAGATGTTGCTGCGCTGAGAACGCCGCTGGCCAGAAATCCCCTCGTAGGTTATGTCGTCGACAGTTAGCGGAAAATTCCTTCCAGGCTCATAAAAAGCACAGAGATTGTGATTTTTTAGCGCCAGCATAAGAGCCGTTTGGGGGGTCCTTTCCGCTGTAAGAAAACACTCCGAGGAGTGAAGAAAATATTAGGAAAAGTCCAAAGATAGCAGAGCAACTCACTACTGCTTCTTGACTTACCAATGGCCGGTATAAAGGATAAAGGAAATACAAATAATAGTACTCGTTTTGTCTGATTAACAAATTAAAAGTAAACAAAATTTGAACGGAAAAAATTTGATTAAAATAGTATTACATCATATTAAAAGTATAAGGTATGATTAAAATTCAATATTAAAGCAGAAAAATCGTTCACTATAGTTTGTAAATTTCGACATTTATAAAAATAATAATTTTACATGACAGCTTAATTTTGTTAAATGTAAAAATAAAACTAATAAACTTTAAAGTATTAGTTGATAATAAACACTAGTAACATTTTGCAGAATGGTTATTGAATTTTATACAAAAATATTTGGGATTTTGTAGAATAATCTACACCAAGTTTACAGATATTATTTAAATTTGTGTTAATGACTTTTAATACTGGTACGCGAAAATAAAATCTTGAGATCTCTTTTCTAACTTAATTATTTTTCTAAATAAATTCAAATAAGTTTGCAATTACAAATTAATTATTACAAAATTTTAATCATAATTTTAAACCTTTAAAAAATCTTTAATTTGTTTATAAACTTAGGAGTATTAGATAATAATAAAGTGTAACATAATTAATATTAAAATATACCTGTGTAAAAGAATACATTTGGCATAACCCTGGCATGAGTCTGACTTCAGGAGTGTGGCACAAGTCTGGCATGAGACTGACTTAGGAGACTATCCCAGAATATTCGTTTTCTTCGTGAAAAGTCTGACAATACGGCTAGACTTGGATATCTCGCTAGGTCACTTTTCTCTCCGATTCCGAGCATTAAGGCATAAAACACTGGCATATTTTTTTCTCTATTTTCTTCAAATTTGTGCGATGACGATTCGTTTTCTGCTGCGGCCGCACTGCCTTAATATCATCTGCAAACAGTTATCTGGAAATGATAAAAATAAAAAACAAAGTATCTGCACTTTTAGTTAAGAGCTTTATGTAGCATAAAAACATAGAAATACGAGAAGTAGAAATAGGGCTAGAGTAAGGTCAATAGGTTAGGCGAGACATAACATGACCACTACAATGCCATTAACTCCAAAAAATGGTACGAATGTACTTGTAAATAACTTTAAAAACGTATCTCATGTAATGATAATGCCCCCCCCCCCCCATAGACCTATCCAAGTGGAACAGTAAACCCGACGACGATTTGCAAAAGCATATGCAGAGATTGCTCGAGAAAATGTTCAAAGTCTGAATCACACTAAAGTTGTGTACCATCGCTACAATACACTTTGAGTCAAAAAACCGCTGACAACTTTATTAACAGTATGCTTTCTCCACGAGATGTGATGATTTAAAGAATCGTTTTTAGGCACGACCGCGACACGGAAGTGCCTTATATTTTCGTGTGCGAAAAATGTGTGAGATGCGATATCTCATGCAATTTTCGACCGATCAGGCTGAAATTTTAGGAGAAGTCTCCTCTCGCAAAAACTAAAAAACTATTTTTTTATCCCGATCCTCTACGTCGTTTTAAAATGCAGCCCCAATTTGTTTGATTTTTAAGCGTATTTTTGAGAGACTTTAATCTCTGAGAGACTAATCGATCGGACTAAAAACTTATGTGCGAACTTATCTTATAGTAATAAGGTGCCAAATTCATTTTGGGCTTGATCCTGCATATATACGCAGAATACGGTCACCTCCAAAAATCGCTAAAAGCGGTTTTTTGACTGTAACTTGAATTCTAAGCATTCTACAAAAAAAAGTTAAATATAAAAGTTGTAGATATTTGAAAAATACAACTTTTTACCGTGAAAAACATTTTTCTTAAACACTTTTTAACATATAACAACTCTAAAAGCGATTTTTTGATACATTCATTCAATAACTTCGGTGCAACATGCCCTATCTGACCCAAACATTTTCAGGAATTTTCCCATATTTTTAAAAGCTTAACGTTATATTTTGGTCTTTATCTAGTACATACATAGCGCATGAAATTCGACAAAAAATAATATATATTTTTTAAATTGAATCAGTACAATTTACTTTCAAAACGTGAGTATATTGTACTGAACTCGAAAACCTAAATTAAATAGTAATGGAAATAACAGTTTGAAGAAAGGCTCTGAGAAGCCTAACACGTCCCTCTAAACAAACGCTATACTCCAAACAATCAATTTTCTAAATTAACCCGCACTAATGATTCAAATCTTGATTTCACTAATTAATCAAAATCTTCTGTTTCATTTTAAAAGTAATAATATCCTCTTGAAAATATTATTTGCTGCAACTGCTTGCCATTATATTTCATCTTTTTATCTAAAAAAAGAATAACATTAAAACCAGAAAAAAACCTCTATGTAAATAATATCTTATGTAAAACCATTTATGCACTAAATGCATGATTATACATACGTATAACTTGCATCTTATAAGCACTGCATCTGCAAAAATAAAAATTACATCAATTACATGAAATATATTAAAATTATATAGAACATATTGTACCTCAAAGTTACACACGAAGATCCAGTGTTATTGATGATCAGGCATAAGACCAGTGCCCTTGATACGACTGCTCCCCATCCAGCAGATCATGATATCTTCAGTTGTACTCACACACTAGAACAGAAAAGAAATCATATTTAAAAAACCCATAATAAGAAATAATTATTTAACTCACTGATCTCACCTGATCAAACTATTTATACATCATAGAGCCGTAGTCTTGATAAAGCTTTCTTCCAACTCCAAGGTAGTGATAGCTTACATGTTATACCCACTCGCACTATTACCTACTCGCAGGCTCTCTCGCACAAGCCCCTGGATGCCGACAACCCGCTCGACAGCGCCGCAGCGCGCCCACAGTACCGCTAGTACCGCGAGCGGCCGCTAAGCGGCTGCCGTACTCCCCAAAGAGGAGCAGCGCCTTGGAGGGCATATAAGCGGGCCGGTTTCCAGGCCGAGGCATCCCCCACCCCGCATCAGACCGCGTCTGAGTGGCAGCAACGGAGCCCAGGCAACTTGCACAGCACAGTCTAGCGCAATAAATCTGATTTTTGTTCTCAAAAGAAAATACTTCGTGTATTTCTTTTCTCCCTTCCCTAATCAGCACTTCTCAGCGCTAACTCGGCGTATGTCGATGCCGACCTTTCAAGCTCTTCAGGAGCTGAGGGCCGAGTGTAAGCTGTTACACCTGCTGCTTGCCGAGACCAACCGAGCGCTCGTTTTAAAGCGCCGCCAGCATCGGAAGACTCCCATTGCCGACGCCGCCACCCAGATCGAACCAGCACCAGATTCCCAGCACAGCAGTACTCAAACGGATTTGCCGTTGCTCGCCACTCCAACGCCTCAACCGAGGCCAAACACCCCAGAGTCATCGTCCCCCGTAATAACTCAAAGAAAAAGACTCCCCACTTTCCACTTTGCAAATTGGGTGGTGCAACCTACACCGGGTTGGGCGGCCCTCCCTCGTCCAGACTCAATCCAAGAGTCGACCTAGAGAGGTCCGAGCAGTGTCCGCTCTCTAGGCAACGAAGAAGCCAAGGACTGTAAGCCTCAGCAGGCCCTTTCTGCCTGCCTGCCATCTCACCGCCTACTTTATAGCAGGCCTCTCCGTCACTCCGCTCTCCAAGGAGCGAACTCCACTGACGCCAGCGGCTACGTGGCGCAATGAGCGCACGCGCCTCCTTCTCTTCACCTGACCTTTCTAGACCACCCCGACTAGCCCGCTTAAATCATACATACCAACGACACCAATATCTTTAGTTATACTCCGGTGCATGTAGTAGACTACGATGCCAATGAATGCAGCATTACTCGTACAGCTAGACATACAGGAAAATATATTACTAACTTTCCTCACAAATAATTATTGATAAATTATTGACAGACCATTGATCTTTTACTATAAGAATTTTAAACAAGTCAGCTTTTATGTATTAACGCGTTCAAAAAACATTTTTCAGTCACATAGTTTATATTTACAAACAGAAAACTAGCAATATAACCACTGTTAAAGTACCCGTAAGCAATAAAAAATATCTATTAAAAAAACTTATAACATGCGCACCGCATTTCAAATTAAAACTTATTAAAGATATGATCAATTAAATATTATACAGCACAAGTCATTGAGATATTTTGAATATTACCATGTCCGATAGTACAAACCCATATCAAAGTGGTTAAAGTATCCAAAAACTTCAATGAATACTCCCAGTAAGCATGAATCCAGCTCCAAGATCATCTTGGTGTGGTTCAAACAGTCAGAAAGCAAGAATACAAGTCCATGGTCAATTCCAGGTGGTTCAAGCAACTAGAAACGCCGCCAGGACAGCCAAAAAGTTCGAATATAGCTTATCAGGGTTATCTCCGGGTGGTTAGTTGGTTCCACAAACGCCAAGCAGCACGAGCAGATAATGTTGAATTACCCAGAGACGCCAATCAGCAGCATCACAGGGAGAGTAAATCTAGCTCCAAGGTCATCTTGATAGTTGCAGAAGTCAGCAACGTCAGCCTGCACTGCTTAGATAGTGTAAATCAGCTCCAGACACCGTGAGGTGTTTAAAGAAGCCAGCAACGCCAGCCTGCATCGCTTAGACAATGCCAATCAGCACCAGGGTAGTGCTTGCATTGTCAAATTGGCACCGATAATGTCTGTCCTCTGATATCAATGCCGTATAGCTATCAGTAGGAGACATCAGAATTACAACACTGATTCAACAGAAAACAAATCACACAATCACATAGTCACTGATTTCACTGCACATAACTCAATAAATGTCAGTTTTGAAAATGATGAACACGAGAACACATACTTTTTGTGAATCTGTGTGATGATGAATCGTCACCTAGACAACATCTAACAAGAATAATATGCACAGGAGCAGCAGGAGTAGTCACAAATAGAAAAGATAACCTCCAAGCAAGAACTCAAGTTTCTTGCTCGAGTTACGTATTTTCATATATTGCAGCATTCTTTGATGGACTGACACTCACACATCGCATCATTGGTGCCATTCTGGGTGCATCACTTTTGAATACTTTTTGCCCTGTCTAATGTCTTACAAAGCAAGAACCGCGAGCAGCTGATCCGCGATCGGAATCGCGGTGAGCAGAGGTTGCTTGAAAACACATGTAGGCACTATAGCAGTTGCCTGATTTTAAAATTACTTATAACACTGCTGCATCGCGTCGCTGTTGCCGTTTTTCACTACGCACTCACTTATAATATCGCCAAAAATTTGAACAGAGCAAGACATTGCGGTTAGCGGAGGCCGGGAGGCTGCGATGCGCACAATATATGCGCAGTAGTCGAGCTCGCTGCCTCGCTTCGACAAAGTCAACGAACAGCTGTTCGGCTTTGCTTAGCTGATAACAAACTAATACTTTTTCTGTTCAAATTAGGTAATAAACTATCTTTACACAGAATTCATGACTTTAGGAACGGGATGGAATTTGCTTTGTTAAGCGTGACGTCACAGTTTACATATAAACCAATGGCACCGAATTTGGCAACCGTGTGGAATTTCGCGTGTACAATTTTAATTAAAGTACTATAAAAAGATAATTTTTTTTAATCTTACAAGACATTATCCGAGCCTAAACATTTTAAAAATCTTTTATAAAACCTTTTTAAACCTTATATTTTTACAAATTTGACAAGCTCCAAACAGCTAATAAAAACTTCTATTTTGTTAACAAATAAAATAAAAGTATGTATTGTCACGGGATTTTCGGGAACTAAATTGCACTAAAGTAAAGCGACGAGGGTGATTTGACCCAACATTCCCGAGATCTCAAGGCGCATGCTCAACCACTGAGCCAACTACGCACTCATGTATACTTGGCGGTATGGTATTTTTGCGAGACGTGTTTGAAATGGCGCAACCTGATTAATTAATTTTTCTAAATTGAAAGCTCTAATTGGAGTAATTCAAAAAACTACAGATGGTTTGCAATAATTAGCAAAAACAAAGTTCTTTATTAGATCATACTTGATGAGCATGTAGAGTTTCAGAGAAAAATATAAATGCGTTAGGGAGTTATCGCGGTAACCATTTTCGCGCACACACGCACATACATGCATACATACAGATATACATTTTTCAAAAACCACTTTTCTGACTCAGGAATCTCGTAAACATTGAAATCTATCAAAATTTTTGATATCGTAATTTTCACCATCACAAAGCTTTCTTTTGGAGAAAGCAAAACACCGACGCAACTTAAGTGTGATCGGGACTTTGAAAATTTTCGTGTGGCTTTCTCTGGCACTTACATCTTTCTACTTAAGAAAGGACTCTATATTCGCTCTCCTGGCGCTGTTACGTATATAATACGTAAGACATGAAGAGTCTTCAAGATGTGGTCTAGATAAGTTGAATGCTAGGAATATTTATGCATAATAAATATTCCCAGCATATTCCGAACCCTTTGACAAGAGCTTTGCTTGAAAAATTATTAAAATATTGTAAAATATTGTATCAACATTCACAGAAATTAAAATGGGGAGTTGGTATATAAGTCATTCTACGAAAAGTCTGACACTTTCTGGTTAAAAAATCGAGCTCTTGTAATTTTGAGGACACACTTACCAGATCAAGTTTTTTACATGCGTTCGGACATACAATATGTTA
>QLYP01000121.1:215700-250687 GCA_016647725.1 Nasonia giraulti | reverse complement strand
GAGGAATTACGTAGGCGGGGTTTCATTCTGGCTGCAGGACATTGAGATGACCTTCAGTGCCGCAACCGAACATACCATTCTGAACGTAAAATTTACCGCTCTTTCTATTCCCGCAATAAAAGAATGGGGTTCCTATTTAAAAATCCAAAGTTGACCTTCAAATGACCTTGAAAAACGCGTTCAAGGTCAAATCCAAGGTCACCATCGGGTTGCCCCTTCGATATCTTACAACTTTGGTCTCCACCATTTTTTCGATTGTGGCTGTCCCTGACGAGTTATGAGCGGTGCCCGTTTAAATTGGGTCACCCTGTATATATACAGAAGCCTGCAGACACCGGCTAACTAGAGCTAACGCTATGGTTGCATATCGTGCAGCGCGCATGTGCCGCCATAGACTGGAGTGTAGACACAAACGTTAGATGATGAGCGCGTAGCGCGAGCGTCAGTGTGCATGGCACGCGCGAAGCGCGAGAGTCCGTGTGCGCAAGGCAAGCGCGAAGCGCGAGCGTCAGTGGTCGTGCCTTTCTACGTTTTGCGCGCCTTGCATCGCGAAGCGATGGTGGTCATCGTCAGGCCGTGCGTGGCGCGCTAGTTTTGTTATCAATGAGATGGTAACACCCATTTGGCACTCATTATATCATTTTTTTGCTTTCAAGAATAATCTGGAAATTAAAATAATGCGTTTTGAGAAAATGTCCGTGCGGATGGATGTCCAAGTGGATTATCTAGGTAGATATCAATTTGATTATTTTGAACAGTGTAAAGTAGGCCTTTTCAGACCAAGTGTGGAGTGTGTGCGTTTTGTTTTCATGTGGCGTAGGCAAATCAAGTTCACAAGTGACCCTCCGACACCGAATCCCCACAGGTACTATCGTTAAACAATACTTCTGTAGGGCCCGTTAACTAGCCTTTTTGGCTTCTTCTTAGAAGTTTAACATTACCATACATTCCCTATCCACCAAGGTGATTAGGAATTCAGGATCAAACTCGTCTTTTTCATTCTGCATCGTCCAGCCGTCTGCTTCCTGCAGGATCGTCCGGTCGTCTACTTCGAGCAGCATCGACCGGCCATCCTCTGGACAGACTCAACCCCAATACCTACATTCCTCTGCATCGGGTGAGGAAGTCTAGGCTCAACTTATTTACCTACGTTTCTCAGCATCGGTCTTAGGAGCACTTAGAGGTACTTAACCCTAGCTCCTACGATTCTTTGCATTGGGCAAGGGAATGAAAGCTCAACTCTGTGACCTACGTTTCTCTGCGTCAGCCCGAGGAGCGTTTCGTATCTACTACCTAGTGGCCTTCGTCTAGCAACAGTTTTACTCAGCTGTGTGTGTGTATATGTATGTATACCGTTTTCATTCTGAAACCACGCGACCGATCGTAATAAAATGTGACATGCATATATGTTTTCTGATTCTGAATCCGAGACATTTTTTTTATGATTCTGACCATTCTATGGCCATATTATAACCATTCAAAAAGCGAAATTCAAATACCCAAACCCGCATCTACACTACTTAACTGATTAAAATTGAACTAAACAGTATTGAAGATCGTATTTCTTGTTTAATCAAGTTTTTTTGATTCGACGATTTTATTATCATTGTAAAAATACAAAATTTTTTGGAACTATACACTTACATATTTTTTTTTTGTTTTAAACATATAATTTTAATTTTTTAAGTTGTTATATTATATTTTCATATTTTACTAGCAAGGAACACTCGCTTCGCTCGCGATTTACAGATTAATTGTAATGATATTTAATTATTTGGCGTGTCATTATCAAGGGGCGCAGTAGCACCCCGATGGCAAATATAAGTTTTTATACACTGTGCCGTCGTGGAGCAGCGCGGCCCCATTATACTTTGAATTTGCTATTTAACCTGAATGCGTTTTATTATCTCCAATAATTTCTTGTGTAATATGTCTTAGATGCTCATGTTTAAATAATGTATCTTAAAGATTTTAATGAGAACTTTCTAATGATCATAAAATTTTGCTTCAAAAATTTCTCTCGTAGCAAAATAATTATGATCAAAAGTTAATTTGCGATAATTTTTTAAAATTTTGGCATGTGCGATTCTTATCAAGTTATGTCATGATAATAGGTTACAATAAGGTTATTTTCAGGAATCAGTGCAATATACGCCGCGAATGTCTCCAGAATATATTAATTATGTGCAACTCTAATAGTAAAAGAGTGAGAGAGGTGTCTGCTAAGCGTCGCTGCCTTTTACGAAACGAATCGCAGTTGTAGAGAGGCGAACGCACGGAGTGAGCATCTATCTACACAAAGATTCTGAGGAAAGAGGACTAGATTTTTCAAGCAAGAAGTTGTCTGGTTGTCTTTATCTAGTTTTTGTTGTATTGTTTACTAACAAGCATCAATATTTGTTCGAGAGGACAGAGGCACACGCAGCAGCAGAGTACGTCCTGTGTTGTCTAAACATAAACATAGCCTTAAACAGTGGTGTGCACAAACTTTCGTGAATCTGTCTATTGTGCATGATTGCGCATGATTGTCCGTTTATCAAATAACCTTCGTGCTACCGCTAGTGTAGCGCTCGAGAAAATGAATGTGTCTAATACGTATGCACCGAACACCTGCCATGACTTGACGCAAGCACTCGCGTGGATCATAAGAAACATGACGTGTGAATCCGGAGAGTAAACAGCAGCGTGCTCTACATCAGCGTGTACATCTCTACATCTTGTGACCCTTGGTTCATATCGGTGGACTGAAAACTGGGTACCGGCCAATCGCTTTAGAACATGCAGGACTGCTATAACAGAATCGAGCGAGATCGACACCGTCATCCATGGAAAATCTATAAGCTCGTCTTCAACTTCACGAGCTCTCACCGCTCGAGCTCGACGACGACCCCGTCCCCTGCAATGCCGACCTCCACGTCTATGGTTGTTCAACTCGTACTTCATCCTCCTCAATGGCAACTATATGCTCTCTCTAAGACCTCATACGCTTGTTTCTTCGGAATGAGTCGAAAATAAACAAACAAGGTCCTCCTTCTTCTTCCGTTACAGCGGTTTCAATCTCGTCATAAGCGGGCTGCGACGCCACCTTGATCACGACCACCCTCCCCCCTCTCCCCCGAACTCGGCCACAATTAGTGAGTGCCGCAACGTCGACTGCCGGAGGTGCTCCTACGACCAGCAAACGACAATTGGCTCTCAAGACCATTAAGCCGAGAACGGCGCGTTAGACAACGAGAGCCCGAGAATGAGTTTGCGACGGAACGTCTCATCAAGTTAGAGGACGAGGAGGAGGCGATTGACGATAACGAGGAGCACGCGGCCCCCATATATCGGCAGTGCTGGAAGTTGGACCAACCTCACCGCTCGAGCTTAGTATACCCGTAACATCCGGCTACAAATCCAAGCCTACCGCCGGCCGCCAACACCATTAAGACCCTCACGCCCCAGATGATCAAGGCTGCTCCATAGCCATAACAGCAGGTCCTCAAAGACAAGATACGCAAGATAATAAGGCTCTAGAGAGATCGTTTATCTGTTAAGGTCATTTCTTCTGAACTTTAATTAAACGTATTAAACGGGTATGAAATCGGACTGAAAAACACCTTTTACAAGATAAAATATACTGAAAAATGTAGCTGAAGAATGGAAATTCTAAATTTTGGCCTTCGAAGAATTGTCATACCCGATAATATGGCACATATCAACATTGTTTTATCTTTTTTACATTGTACCTGAATATATTTAATAAATTAATTCATTTTTTAAACAATTTAGGAAAACTTTGAACAAAAAATTGGATTATTCATTTTTCAACAATTTAAGGTGTATCCTTCCCCTTAACAAAAATAATAATGTTTAGGCATACAGGGTATATAGGGTAAGAGACAAAGAATTTTAATCTCAAGATCTTTTAAACTAAACGGTTTCATAAGCTGCAAAAAGAACCTAGCCGAGGTGATTAAAAAATCAATATTTTCCTAAAATTTCAACTCAATTAAAGCCTCTTTACTCCCGTAATCGGACGACATAGAAAACCCATTTTTTTTAGTTTTCGATTTTTAACTCGAAAACTAGTCTGCAAAATAGCTTGAAATTTTTATAACAAGTAGATATTGTTATGACCGGGTACGGGTTAATGTAAATAACAACACGTTATTTATAAAAGCGCAACTCAAACTCAAACTCTTTTTATTCTAATCGTACACGACTCAGCTCATCAGCTGTCGCGATCAGACTGAACATAAACAATAACATTCGCGACGTCGTTGATCTCGTTGCTACGGTCGCTGTGCGCGATTCTTGGTGTTCGAATCGTGCAACGTTCAGGCTCGGTCACAACAATATTGTCAATGTTTATTGTCATGAATTTTTTTCAAAACGTTTAATGATTCATTTTTAGAGATATGTTGCTTCCTCCTAGAGGAAGCTTTGTAACAGTAAAATTTTGAGTTTCGTCAAAACGTCTAGAAAATACTTTTTGGTGTGTTAAAAGTTTAAATCAAGTGTTTTTAGAAAATGTCCGTATGAATGTGTGTGTGCGTACCGTAATATTTCTGGAACTACTACGTCAATATCAAAATTTGACATGCATATATATTTTTGGTTTCTGAATTCAGGGAAAACAGTTATTTTTTATTTTCTTAACTATTTTTTATGGCCATTTTTTGATTTTTGAAAAACACATTCTTACAAATAATTTAGCTATAATGGATTTGAAAGAGAATAAAATTACCTACTTTTCCTCGTTTGGTCCTGAGGATTGACTGCTTTGTTCGGCAGATAAAATGAAAAAAGTGATTTTTTTTAAAGATTCATATCTCTGAAACTGAACATCATAACCCCGCAAAAAAATCATGTCGATGGGTCATGTGTCCAACTATATCCCATTAAAATTTCAAGTGATTTGACCATTTATTTTTTCAGTAATAAATCGAAAATTGAAAAAAATGAGTTTTTTTGTGCCTTGATTGCAGACGTAAAAAGGCCTTATTGCACTTGAGATTTTGGGAAAAAGTAGATATTTTTTATATTTTGGCTAAGTTCATTGCGTAGCTGTCAAAGGTTCTTAAGATATTAAGGTTTCGATTTTTTTGGAAATTTTCTGATTCCTTATATCCCTAAGACAGTGTAGTCAAATGCTTTAAAATTTTATTTGGTGAATTATATATGTAATAAAGAATGTAAAATAAATGAAAAAAAAAACTATTTCAATTCATAGATATCTTAATTTCTGCTTTAAGATTTTTTTCCCTTTCTTAAGGCTTTAATTTACCACGTTTCAATGCCCCACTGTTCGTTACTTGATTTTTCATCTAGTTATATACGCATCTGCTTCTAGATTTATTTCTAATGTAATCTTTGTTTTGAAACATATTGTAATCAACTCAATGTAACATTCGTTGTCTAAACTTTGTCATTATCTGTAACTCGATTACTATCACTTGAAAAATTTTTTTAATTTCTTTAAAAAACTTCGACAAATTAAGCTTTTTTTAACAACAAGAGAGTAGGATCCAATTTTTAAATCGACAAAACGATTACAAATTTAGTCACGAATGATGTTCTGTAGGCAACCTAAGACTGATGTCGATCATTCCCGTTGGCGGTGATTACTGCTCTCAAGTACTGATCGTACCCGCGGAACTATTCTACAACTTTCATTCCTTGTTTTCTAACGTACTTTAAATATATAAATAACTTAATGGTCATAAAAGAATTTCATTATTCTTTATCTTTTTCTCTTTCAGGTTTCATGTCTTATGGCAGCATTTCGCAAAGGCCATATTAAAGTTGTTAAATGGATGGTTAATCATGTAACGCAGTTTCCAAGTGATCAAGAGATGACAAGGTACATTGCTACTGTCAGTGACAAAGAATTATTAGAGAGATGTCATGAATGTGTAAAAATTATTAGAGCTGCTAAGGAAACTCAAGCTGCTAAAGCCAACAAAAATGCTACAATACTTCTAGAAGAATTAGACATGGAAAAAAATCGAGAGGAATCCAAAAAGGCTGCAGCAGCACGGAGACGGGAACGTAAAAAGAAAAAAAAATTGGAAAAAAAAGAAGAAAAACGCAAATTACAAGAAGAAAATAAAAAAAATGAAGCAATCTACGAAGATAAAGATATTATCGAAACTAAAGTAGGCGATGAAGGTAGTTATAAAGAAGAAGATAGCGATCATGACGATAATTTTGGTGAACTTCTTAGTAGCCAACCACTTAGAATAAATCGCAATGTAGAGGATTCAGATAAAGAAGAAGGAGATAGTGGGATAGATGCGAACAGCCAAGGAAGTTGTACTGGTAGCCATAATATAAAAACTAGGGAAAAGAAAAAAGATAAAAAAAAGAAGAAAATTATTTGTTGTAGTCTCAATGCATCTTTAGTTAAAGAATCATCTATAAATTTGATTACCAAAAATGCTGATTTGAATACCGATACTCTAGAAAGATGCCTTATAGCGAAATCTCTGGATGAAGAAAAGTAAGTACTACAATTGTTTAACAATTTTCTTTATAATTCATGCAAATTGATAATATAGTGGACGCTCGTTAGAAAAATGAGTACAATACACAGTTCTAATTTATGATCAGATTAGGCGCAGACAAAGCCTACAAGATAAAGATTAATAACATTATACATCAAATTGACTGTCAGGACTTAGACGTTATATACATTGATATAATTTTGCGCTTTCTGTAATTATTTTGTTATTTTGACATAAATTAATTATTTATAAAAATATTGATTAAAAACATATAGGAGAGAAGGGGTGTGCCACTACTAAAGGATTTCACTAACAATGAAAATTGCTCAAACTGGAAGATTTGCTTGCTGTTATAGAGGCATTTGATGTTCTGTACAGCAATGCTATTGATTTTCAAAATAACTAAATGAAAAGCCAAACAGTAAAAGTTCTTTTTTTATATCGAAAAAGTGTCACCGAGTTTAAAACACAATTAATATTTGTAACTAGGAATGAAGGCGCGCTTCGCACGCTCTTGATTCTATGTCTGTCTAATAACACTGGTAGAAAATCTATTAGAAGTGTTGGGCGGCACACTAACGTCTGCTAATATTTTATAAGCATGTAACATGTTACTAAATCCCTCAAAACTATTTTTTAATAAATATATTAATAATGCTCAATGTCGTCATCATTGGTGTGAATAGTGAATTTGAAGAAAAGTTCAGTATAAGAGTCAGTGGGTTTGTCTATCATTACAATGCCTTTTATTTGCATTATAAAAAAGCTATACAACTGAAATTTTACACAGATACTTACTATGTTACCTACAAAACATGTAACCTACATGATTATGATTTAACTGTTTTCATTCATATTTTCACATCGAGGCCTATATGAATTTTTTAATTTAGCGTATCAAATTTTGCTTGTAGACAGTTACACAGAAACTACCATCACTAGCACATTGTATTTCTGGTTTCCAGTGTATTTTTACATGAAGAAAATGATAAGTATTTTAGCTTTTTTCTCAAGGCATTAATTAGAATTTTGACTTTTAATAGTTGTGAGAGATTTTGAGACCGATACCTGTTTTTCCATTTTTGCATTGATTCTCATTCAAAAACTAACAGGTCTAGAGAGCTCATATTTTGCATATAGATTTCTTTTAACGTTTCAGTTACCGTTGATTCAACTTTAAATATCTTTCCAGAATTACACAAATATTAAAAGTCAAAATCTAATTACCTAAAACCTTGACAAAAAAGTCAAAACATTTATCATTTTCTCTTTGTAAAAATATGCTAGAAACCAGAAATACAATGTGCTAGAGATAGTAGTTTCTGCGTAACTGGCTATAAGTAAAATTTGACCTGCTCAATTAAAAAATTCGCATGAGCCTGGATGTGAAAATATGAACGAAAACAGTTAAATCAGAATCATCTAGGTTACATATTTCTAGGTAACATGTCTAGTAGCCTTTTTACAATTCAAAGAGCATTGTATAATGATAGACTTAAACTTACTGACTCGGATACTGAACTTTCTTTAAATTCACCTCTCAAACCTCACCGAGGGCGATTTTGGGCACAGAGACACAGTATGTCTTCAAACTCTTTATTCTTTTAATGGAACTTCTCACTGACATTTAAGAAAAGCTAAATAATATTCACACACTTTATTACTACTTCAAATAGGGTTAGGGTGCCACTTTTCAATACACATGTTGTAATACTACACACTCGTGGTAATGATTAAGTTTTACTAAAATTTCTTGCTAGTTATATTACATATATTTTATCTGTTATCGAGGTTTCCACATTTCATTTTAAACACCTTAAATATTTCTACCTGGGTTATGAGTTATGACTGTTTTGAGGGTTATGAATTTAAAGCGCGGTTCTGATCTCGTTGCCTAGGCAACCAACCAGCAACCAATCAAAATCACGTATTAAATGCTTCACAACAAAGGCCATCATTTTTTTAAGAGAGGATAACTACAATACTTGCACATTATGTGTTTATGTATCATAACACAAAATATCTGAAAATTATTAAAATTGTTTGCTTTATGTGTAGAGATTATGTTTGAGTTGGTTTATCCTTGTTTGCTGGATAATCTACCTGGATATTTAGTTGGATATCTACCGGATTATCAAAGAATTCACGTGGATTCTTTCGCTAAAAATCTAGCTTAAAACAATCGTAAAAGAAAAATGCCAAACCTGGGCTCGAACCTGAGACCTTTGGGGTAATAGATTTAGAGCTTAACCACTTGGCCAATTCGTCTGTTACATGACGAAGTTTCGCTTCGAAATTAATTATAAAGCTAACTCTAGAATATTCTTGAAACTTCTTTACGTAAAAAGCGTCTGCAGAATTTAAGGCCAGTAAAATATTTAAAGACCTAAAATTCTGTAGTCGTAAAAACTTTTCCCTTCCCTGGTACTAAGCGCACGTGCAGAGCCGACGTCGCAATTTAGGCCCATAAGGCTAATGAGTGCGACAAGCGTCGACAATGCCGTGACGTAGCTAGGTGATGACCTGAGACGGTCTCCTACGCCAACCGATCGACAGAGATAAAATTGCATCGTCCAGCCGTCTGCTTCCTGCCGCATCGTCCGGTTGTCTATTTCGAGCAGCATCGACCGGCCATCCTCTGGACAGACTCAACCCCGTCACCTACGTTCCTCAGCATCGGACTGAGGAGCACTTAGAGTTACTCGACCCTAGCACCTACGTTCCTCTGCATCGGGCAGGGGAGTGAGAGCTCAACTCTGTGAACTATGTTTCTCTGCATCAGTCCGAGGAGCGTTTTTTATCTAGTACCTAGTGGCCTACGTCTAGCAACAGTTTTACTCAGCTGTTTCGCCATGTGCTTCCATTCTATTCTCTTCGTCATTTCTAACCTTTTTGATAACAGTCCTTACGTAGTTGTTTACTGCTCACTAGCCATCTTTCGACGCCAGTCCCTCTCGTTTCATTTCGTATCTCAAACAGTTGCAGAAGATATGTTCCGCATCTTCGTTTGTTTCCAAACATACTGGGCAATTTGGATTATCCTCTATCTTGAAGCAGTGTAGGTAGGCTCGAAAGCACCCATGTCCGCTCAAAAACTGCGTAAGGTAGTAATTCACTTTCCCGTGTAGTCTATTGGACCAGCCAACAATACATGGTATGAGGCGGTGCATCCATCGCCCATTTCCACTAGAGTCCCATCGTCTTTGCTACTTAGCTAGGGTTTTAGGGTTTGTTTCTTTGTGGATTTCCAAACTTCCTTTTGAGTTTTGTCACCACGCCGGTTTTCTTCGTATATATTCTTTCGTTCTGTTGCTAGGAGGTCAATAGGCTGCATACTTGAAGTAACGCACACTACATCTTCTGATACTGTTCGGTAGGCAGAAGTGACCCGCAATGCACTTCTTTTATAAACTGTTGACAGCTTTCGTGTATAGAACTTCACCAACATAGCGTCAGCCCATATTGGGGCACCATATAACATAATTGATGTAGTTACACTGGCTAGGAGTAACCTTCGGCCCTGCGTTGACCCACCTACATTTGGCATTAGTCGCGATAATGTAGCACCGACTTTTGCTGCCTTATTGCTCGCCCTCTCAAGATGCTGCTTAAACGTTAGTCTGGCGTCTAAGGTGATTCCCAGGTACTTAATGGTCGGCTGAGAGTTTATTTCGTGTCCGTCCACTGACAGCGTTATTGTCTCTATTTTCTTTCTACAGGATATAACAATAGTCTTTGTTTTATGGCTAGCGAGCTTAATTAATCTGCTTTAGCCAATCGTGGATTATACTTCCTGTCTCGTTAGCGATTTTCGTTACCTCATCCTTTTGCTTTGCCACTACCACTACTGCAATGTCATCTGCAAACCCTTCAACTGTTGCACCTTCAGGTAGCTCTAGCCTAAGTACGCCATCGTACATGATGTTCCACAATAGTGGGCTGAGCACTGACCCTTGTGGGACCCCTCCGGTTACTTGATAGGTTTTCGTGCCGCTCTTTGTGTTATACAAAAGGGTCTTTTAGGTAGTCATACATAATGCTTCTTATATCTGCGAGTACCTCTTTTTTTCTGTAGTGCCTCCTGTATCTTGCCCGAGTTGGCTGAGTTAAACGCATTTTTAACATCCGGTGTAATAATAGCAAGGTACTTCTTGGATCCTCCTTTTCATCTTTTTTGTTCTGTTGCATTTCTAGCGGTGTCAACTACTAAGCTCATGGCATCAAGCCCAATGTGTGTGTATATGCGCGCACGCGCGCGCGTGTGTGTGTGTGTAGGGCGTATCAAAGTTTTTGTACGCAATTTGGCGACTTGTAATAGTGCGGACATTTTAGTGCTCATATCAAACAGAACGTCCGTAAAATTTGGGCGTATCAGGCCAATTGCTTCCGCTCTGTCTAAGGTCGACAAGAATGATGAATTTTTCAAAATTACCACATTTACGTTTAAAGAAATTTTGTTTCGATCCTTCATACAAATTTAATAGAAAAATGTTTTTATACATTTTTTTGTGAAATGCATTCCTTCTAATTGAAAAAATCATTAAAGTGTTGAATGCAATTTTTTCACTTACATTTCCGAAACTTCAATGTTTTATCAACAAGAAGGAATGCATTTTACATATAAATATATTTGAACATTTTTCTCTTAAATTTGTTAGAAGAATTGATGAAAACATTTTTTAAGCGCAAATATGGTAATTTTCTACTTGTTGAGCTTAGACAGAGCGGAAGCTACTGATCTTATGCGTCCAAATTTTCTATTAAATATTATTACTAAAATTTTCGCACTATTAAGAGTTGCCAAAGTGCGTACAAAAATTCAATACACCCTAATATATATGTTTATCGGCGTTTACCTATAAGAGCCGGGGTCTTGACATCCGAATTTCAGTATTTTCCTTACTGGTTAAAACGATTTGAGTCACGTGCAGTCCTTGTCGCTAAAACGCGTAGTGCAAGGCAATCACGATAAGCAGACTATCTAGCGAAAACTGGGTCGCCGGTGATTAATCAAACGTTGCAAGCGGACGCTTGCATACAATAGTATTCGAAGGGAAGTGGAGCGCAATTACTCTGTCACTGAGTGAGATTGTCTAGCTGTCCTATGGGCAAACTGGAAATTCGTTCTTATGTGGAAGTTTAACACTTCCAATTAATCACCGACCACAGTAGTCTGAAATGGCTATGTAATATGCGCAACCCGAATGGACGTCTTGCCAGATGGGCCCTCGAGTTACAGGCATACGACTACGACATAGTACATAGGAAAGGTTCACTTGACTATGTCCCTGATGCCTTGTCGAAGATGTACGAAGATGAGGTAAGCGATGAAACGCTGATCTCCTCTGTCCAGCCCAAAGATTCATGCTGCAAAGTCTCCTGGTACGACACGTTGATAGCTCAATTTCTAGAAAAACCCACTGAGCATCCGTATTACAAGGTTGTAGCAGGCCATTTATACTACTATCGTCTTGATTAATCGGATAAAATCCCTCAAGTTTTGCGAGAATCGCACTGTGAGCCCACAGCGGGACACTTAGGACGACGCAAAACTAATAAGCGAATCGCGAGGTATTTCTACTAAAAAAAACATGTATAAACACATCAGCAAATTTGTGCGCTCCTGTACCGTTTGCCAACAGTGTAAGGTAAAGCAGTTGCTCCCTGCTAGACAGATGGGCAAACGCAAAATTTACGGGCCATGAGAAGTAGTAGCCAGCGACATTATGGTCTATTTCCTCGCTCTACTGAGGGATACTGTTATATCCTTATATTTGTGGATAGTTTCATTACATGGAATCAAAGGTGAAAGAGTCAGCCCTTGTAGAAATAAAAACTCAGCAATTAGATGTCGACGACGTTTCGTTGGTTTGGTTTCCAACATCTTCAAGTCTTTATTAACAAAAAATAATACAATAAATATAATCACAACAATAAGGTACAGTTCTGAAGAAAATAACAATAAAAATAAGAGCATACCAATTTTATCTCTAAATGTCAAACATTATCTTAAATTATAATAAGAAGAAAGATTCCTCGAGTCACAGTCATTTGCTACATCCTTGTGCCATGTATCAATCACACATAAGTTGAGTATTACAAACACATACGAATCACGCACTAATACAACTTAGATAACGGAGTAGCGCAAGATACTCTCTAAAACGGATAATGACGGAACTGTAATTATCGACCTATTTAAAATTATTCAATAATGAGTAAAAACTTCGAAATCCGTTATCTAAGTTGTATTATATATATATATATATATAGGCTCGAGAGTTGAGGGGAGGGGTTCTCGGAAGAAACAGAGAGCGCCGCGGCGTGTTTTTCAAGTAAGCAGGCGCGCCGAGTTGTTTTGATTTTGAGAACAGTGTTCGACTGTTCGGCTTCGCGACCTTTTCTAGAAATATGAGTTCGGTTAAAGGGCACGAAAAAGGCATGCATCGTCTTCTTGTGACACGCGAGATGCGTGCACTTAAGTTCGAGGTAAGAAAACTAGCCGCTGCGGAGCTCGTCGCCGAGTTAGAAGAGCGACGTTGCAGCACGGCTGGGAACATAGAGGTATTGAGAGACGGTCTGTTACGCTTGCTTATGCGGGAACGCAATCCAGCGAACCCAGAAATTCCGTGGTATCAATGGGACGTAGCTGCGATAAATCCAAGCTCTAGAATAAACGAAAACGAGAATCTAGATCGCATTAGCGTGTTGCCATCAAGTCCGCACGGTGCGCGTAACGCGTCAACAGCGGCAACGAGAGCCGATCCGCCCGGATAATCATGAGTCAGACTCTAGCGTTGGGAGACGTGATTAGACGTCTCATCGAAACCGGAGAATTCGATGTGCATAACCAGCCACCGAGAGCATTTGCGAGATTACCAGGCGCCGAGATAGTGACAACCACGTCGTCTGCGACCGCGACTACAAAGTCGGTACTCATGACAACGGCCGGTCATCTTCGCGCGCCAGCATTTTCGACGGCAGGTGCGTCGATAGTAGGAACATTTAATAGGCCGGCGGCGAACAGGGTTAGGAGGGTCGCCTCACTTTGCGTCGGCCGAATTGCCTATCCTCTATAATCCACTGCAGGCTCAGTGGGCATATTATTATGCGCAAATGATTCAGGGACAAGGATTGCCCGTGAGGCCGCCGGAGCCGCTGGCGACACCAAGACCGTTCGTAGAACAGCCAACGCGTATCACGCGAGCGGAGAGAGACGCAACGCTGGCACCGACGACGCCAGTCCAGGTAGACGCAGAGCTCTTATCGGGCGATGAATGTCAACAGTCGGTGCCGAATTTCGTCGCGGACTCAAACATTCGAGCATGCGAGAGCTCGCCCGTCAGGCGTTCCGCGAGAGATGGAGAAAGTCGTGTCGTATTTCGATAAATCGAGTGACGAAGAGAAAGACCGCGGATCAGAGGGAAGGCGAGTAAATGAGAGATACGAATCGGGGAAGGCTAAACGCACGGAAACGCGTCACGAGGAACGGAGGAGAAATAGTATTTTACGAGCAGCTAAACGCGAGCCAAAGCGATCGCGAGGCGAACGTTCGGAGCGAGAGTTCGAGATATTCAGCGACGAGGGTATGCGATTAGATGTGGAGAGCGACCAGTCTCTTGAGCGGGAACCGAGGGCTAATCGACGTCGCCGTGATTATTCGCGTGAGCGCCGTAAGCAAACGAACGAGAAGATTGAGGCGATTAAAACATTGAAAAGCTAGGACATTAAATTCTCAGGCGAAGATAAAAACGAGGATACCGAAGAATTTCTTGAGCAGATTGACGTGTGTCGTGAAGGATGAGGAATACGCGAGCGAGATTTGTTAGCTGCGTTGCCGTGTTGTTTAGGAAAACGGGCGCGTATCTGGTA
This sequence comes from Nasonia giraulti, assembly GCA_016647725.1. Taxonomy (NCBI): domain Eukaryota; kingdom Metazoa; phylum Arthropoda; class Insecta; order Hymenoptera; family Pteromalidae; genus Nasonia; species Nasonia giraulti. The sequence goes on along the minus strand of QLYP01000121.1, from coordinate 236,324 downwards.
CCGAACAAATCGAAAGGAATTCTATTCGTGGTCGGCATTTTGTCAAGCGTTTCGGCATCAGTTCATGCAGGATTTCGATCGCGAGGAGTTAATGGAAGACTTGTACAAGCGGACACAGGGTGAGGGCGAAAAGATTGCAAACTATATAGCTAGCTTCCGCTACATAGTTTCTCGCTTTAAACATCCGCCATCTTATCGGGAGCAAGTAGGAATCGCGTATCGTAAATTGAATCCGAGTTATAGAGACGCGATAGGCGATAAAGTCATAGAGACGCGATAGGCGATAAAGTCATAGAGACGCGATAGGCGATAAAGTCATAGAGACGCGATAGGCGATAAAGTCATAGAGACGCGATAGGCGATAAAGTCATAGAGAGTCTTGAAGATATCGTGAGGTACGGTCGATTGTTTGAGCGCAAGAAAAAATAGATTCGCGCTACGCTTGCGGATAAGATGCATGTGCCGGGGGCAGCTTATACGGGATCGACGTGTAAGCAGAAGGTAGCTGCGACAAAAGACGAGGAAGTCGCGGCCGTAGACGGTAATCCGCCGAAAAATAACGCAGAAGGTAAGAAAGGTAAGGGGCAGCAGAAGAAGGATAACGAGTCGGGAAGTAAAACAGAGGCGAAAGGCGAGACAGGGCAGTAGAAGGCGCCGGCCGGAGAAACGCATGTTGCCGCTGCAGCCGCCGTGAATCGCGGAGACGCGCAGAGGCAAGGATCGTCGGCATGGCGTACGAATAATCAGGCACAGGGTGATAGCGGGGGTCGAAACGGACCTCAGGCGCAAGCGAGCGCGAAGCCGCCTCAGCAGGCGAAATTCTCGTTAGGAGCGGAGGCTTCAGCAGTGATAAACTGCGCGAATTCGTAGGCGCGTGCTATACGTGTCAAGGCGTGGGACATCGTGCGTCTCAGTGCCCCGAGGTCAGGTGCTTCGCGTGTAATCAGAAAAGAAACGTGAGCCGCAGCTGTCCTAATCGAGCGCCGGGCAAGGTGGACACGGAGTTCGTAGGCTTTAGGCAGATGTACTGACAAAACTGCGGCAAGCAGGATATTACATTTCAGATCTGCCCAACGTGTTCAGAATTACGTGCGCGGTTGGGAAATGGGCAGACCGGGGGATTGAAGAAGTAACTTTAATCTCCCGGAGAAATTCTAAATCGAGTAGCGATAGTAATGACGGGATGTTCATTTTCACGAAACCGCCGATTCGCGCCGAGAAAGTATCGTTGAAAGAGTTAGGATCGAAGGCGAGAGTAGAAACCGGGAACGAGAAGTTGAGAGAAAGGGTTGAGTCGTGTGAGCGAGTAGCTTCTCCGGAAAACGGGACGGCAGCAGAGACAGAAACCGTCGTTACGTTAAAGGGAGCTGAGAAAAGGGCCGCCGCGGAAAAGAAATTAAAATTTTGGAACTAAAAACCCTGCACCAAGCACTGGTTGTACATCTCCAAGAGCAGCTCAGGCCGTTGCGACGCGACCATCCTGAGCATTTCCGCAGGGATGCCATCCTGTCCCGGTTCTCTGCCACTCTTAAGGGACGAAGTTGCCACGATAAGTTCGCCTTCTGTAGAAAGAGGTATCTCGTCTGCCGGTATTTTTCGTGTAACGATCGCGTATCCATCGCCGAATGGGTCTTTCTCAATGTCGTCGATGATCTTTGTCTAGCGGCGGCACTTACTCTGTTTTATCGCGTCTCTGAGAATTTTTCGCGATTCGTCCTGTCTTTTGGAAAGGTCCCGGGCTTCAAGCCTTTTCTGTTTCCAGGCTCTTTGAGCCCTTCTTCTAGCATGGACATTTTCTATCCTAAGCTCCGCAATGTCGTCTGTCCACCAGTACACCGGTCTTCTCTGGTGGCTGGAAGATCCCTGGGCATGGTCGCATCGCAGATCACAGTAATCAGATTAGTAGTTCTCTCGACTCTTGTCTCTGCTCTTTCGCGTCCGCCTAATTCGTGTGAGATCCCGTTGGATGGGAGGTTCGCACTTTGAATTAACTTCGCGAGTGTCTCTCGCTTCATGCGTCGGGTGTTCCATCTTGGCGCTCGACTATGGTTTCTCCTTGTAGTGGTTTGACGGTCTTCGTTGATATTGAATAGAATATACTGGTGGACGCTAGCTGTATATTTTTCCGTGACGTGCCAGTCTCTTATGTTGCGAATCGTCATTTCGCTTGCGAAGGTTACATCCGGTATGGATTCCCCAAAGCCTGTTCTACGGTAGGTAGTGGTATTACCCTTGTTCGCTACTATCAAAGTCAGCCTGGCTGCCATCTCGAGGATGGCTATGCCTCTTGGGTTCGTTGTCGGTATGCCCCATTCCGTGGCCCTCACGTTGAAGTCGCCCCCAATTACTATTTTTTCGGGGACCTCTCTAATAGCGTCCTCCAATGCCCCTAGTTTTCTTGTAAACTCGGCGGAAGTTAGGTTCGGTGACAGATATACGCTGAAGAATGTTATGCGACCCATCTGTCCCCTTACGTAGTCTTCTCCCGTACTCGTATTCGCCAACCCACTATAATTATAGTAGCATAAATAGGAATGATGGAGTCATTGTTTTTCTTAATAGTGAACTTATTCAAAGCACTGAGGTAGTTGAAATGAGATGGTTGAAAATAATTAACTTTAGATTAACATTAAATAATAATGATAAACTTGAAATGTGGCTGTGTATAGATCTCGTGGTTTTCCTAAGTCAGAATTTATACTAGATATTAATAATTATCTTATCACAAAAAAGGCCAAAATCACCTCGTAATTGATGACTTTAATATTGACTTACTTGAATGTGATCACCAAGATTTTGTTTGTAACTTCTTTGAAAAAAGTTATAAGGTAAAATGACCAGCACATGGACAAATATTGAGGACATTTTAACAACGTTTAGCCGACGCAATTAACTTTCTTTAAAAAAAACTGAACCTCAAACAATCAGTTTTTGCAATAAATATAAATTCTGAAGAGTGGCATTAAAACAGGGTATAGTTGGACATCATTTGACACCCATAAACCACTACTTGGACGTGGTCTTAGCCCCAGTAGTTGGATATTGTGACTAAACGTGTCCAACTACTGCTTTATGGAAATCGCGTTTTCGGTCAAGTTAAATAGCACATATTCGAGTGTCCAAGTATTGGGCATTTTACCTCATACCCGGGTTTGTAGGTATAACAAGGCAACATATTGGCAATTCTAAAGATTCCTTCATAGATAATATTTTTATCAAAACCGAGAATCTAACTTCGGCTACTTATAAAATCTAACTTGATATTACGGATAATTACCCTATTTTTATTACAATGAACAAGATGAGGACTGCGAGTAGAGAGCCGATTGCCTTCATAAATTCTAAGAAACTAATAGAAAGTGCTAAGACCATAGACTAGCTTGAAATCATATCGATGGTTGATCCTAACGGCGATGAATAAATTATTATTTGAGATCAGGCAATGCTTATAATTAACAACAACTAAAATAAGAAAAAACAAACAAATCGGTAAAAAAACTGGATTACAGCCTCTATTATAAACTCATTTGAGAAAAAGCAATTATTATACGATCTATGACAGTTGGATAAAAATAATGATCTACTCAAATCACAACATAAAACTTATGCTGAAATTCTGTACACAGTTATCACAGATGCCAAAATCTTCGACAGTAAACAAGTACAAAATAATTTAAATAATCCCAAAAAATTATGGTAAGTTATAAATACTAAAATGGGTACGAAAATAAATTTTCATGATGCCAGAAATCATATAATAATTGATAATAGCAAGATTACTGATAAAGCCAGCCATGAACTTCAAGTCTATTTTTCATAGACTAATAAACATGCTTTAAATTACTAACGTAATCAATGAACTGAAATTTAAAAACGCACTTTTCGCCTACGAAAAAGTAGAGCGAAAGACGAGTTTTTCAAGCCTGGGCGAAAGGCCTTTTCAGTGTTTTTGTGTGTATATGGTCATATAAACACACATATATACATATATCTTAAGGCAAAAGTGTTTTTCCCTTCAAAACTTTGAAAATTTTCAAAATTAAAAGAATTAAAAATTCTGCTTTTTTAGGCAGGCTAAAAAGAACGCTGATTATAAAAAGCACGGTACACAACAAGGGACACATTGGCTTTTTTAGACTCGGATGATGATTGAGCACGAGTGAGAGTCGAGGGCGCCGCATCATCCTCGCTTGAAAAAGACAACTTTCGTCCCTGATTGTGTAATGTACTATTTTAAATATGTACTATTATCAAATATTTAAATTATATTTTATAATGGTTCATTAAATCTGTATATAATTCTGTTGGATTATTATATTATAAATAACAATTGAAAACGATATAACAGATGATTAAAAATTATGGAATTATGTGTAAAAAGAAGTAAATTATGAAATTATACTATCTTTCATGAAATTATCAATAAATAAAAATTGAAGATTACAAAATAAAGATCATGAATTTGAAAATTGGGCTCTTGATATAGAAGAAAATAAAAATGCAACAAAATTTAAATTACCAAATAATGTTAGAAGAATTCTTTATGAATATATTTGTAATAATGATTTGGTTTATAGATATTTTCTTACATAAAATTAATCTAAATGATTTATCGTTGAAAAATAGTGATCTTATCACCATTCAATTCTGATATATCAAAAATTAATAAAAATATAGTTCAAAAAATATATGGAAAGAGTTTTGTATTAATGTGCAATAATTGACATTATTAATATATCACTATTAATAGTGATGATTGAATTGGAAAAGAAAATTACGACAATTTGATAGATTTAATACCATCTGAATTTCTAAATCCGTTGACCAAATGGATTACTACTACATAAATTAATATTAAAAAGACGAACAATTGTTATTTGTTTAAGAAATTTGGATATTGATGGCGATTTTTGTAGTGGAACAAGAATGATGATTAAAGATATAAAAAAAACATATATTAGTTAGAGAAATCATTACTGGTAAATATTTTGGTAAAATCACCATGTTGCCACGACTTGATCTAAGACCATCGTTAGATAAAATACCTTTTTGTATGATGAAAAGACAAATTCCAATAAGATGAAGTTTTGCTATGACTATAAACAGATTTCAAGATTAATCTTTTGACAAAAGAGGGAATATAAGTAATACACTACATTGTTCAGTCATGGTCAATTATATGTTGCTTTGTCAAGAACGACAGCGAGAAATAAGAAGTTATTTTTAAGCAGAGTCTATTTGCGAACATGATAAGGATTTATTAAAAGATAAAAAGAAATAAAGAAAACCGGACACCAATACAAAAATATATACAAAAACAATGTATATTTGGAAATCTTTTTAAGGGATTAAGCCTGGGTTAAATCCTGCAAAAAAAAACAAAAAGATATTCTTCTTACCAAAAAATTTTTTATTTGATGTAATTTGAAAAAAAACATGTAGTAGTTATTTATTTCCAAGTACAGATCTGTACGTCTTTTTACCGCCCTTTCTTCTCATACATTACAAACATATCTTCATCTTAATACATTTTCTTTGTTAAACCTTATATTCTACATTATATATTTTACATAATACCTTTTCCAGCTTAATTCTAATTACAGTTTTTATATTTACCTTTCTACTTTTTAGATTTATTACATAGCTTGCATTATTTATATTATTTACATGATTTACATTTTCCCACTTTCGCACTTATTTACTAGTTTCCCGCCCCTTTTTAACATATTTACATTTCGCATATTTAATACTTAATCCCTCTCTTACTTCCCTGCGGTTCTTGATCTAGCCAATTTTTCAAATTTTTTGCAATATTCGCATATTCCTATTATCGGATCCCCTTTTAGTAATTCTAACACATTTTTTTAATCTCCTTACCAGTGCCTACTCTTCTCACTTCCTCTACCCATTTTCTATCTATTTTTTCCCTAGCTTCCCTATATACCCATACATGTTTGAAGGACTCCCTTGTCTCCCTACACATTCTACATATAGTCTCCTTAAATCCTTTACTCTCTGTCCTGCCTATATTCCCACACTCAATTCTAGCCCATTACTCTTTTATATTGCCACTGACCTCGCTGTTTTCCCAGTACTTTTCTTTTTTATAACTATCCTTTATCTTTTTACACTTCCCCAATAGCTAGATTTGTCAATTTTTCCCCATCCTGGTCCGTCTTTTTTTTTCATTCCCTTTTTCAAAATTTTCCTTATCTCTCTTACATCCCTTTTTGAAACATTTCTCTTAAAGGTTGATCATCCCCATCTCTTTGAAGGGGATGATCAACCTTTAAGAGAAATGTTTCAATCTCTTTGAATGATTTTTCCACTTCCTTGCCATATTTTGTTGGATATCCGTTAATTATCCCCCAAGTTCTTTCCTCAGACATATTAATGGTCATCTTCCTTCCTCCATTTTTTGAATTTGAATTAAATAGTCCGCTGCTCTTTTCCAAGTTTCTATTCCCATACTTCTCCTTCCGGCTTCCATTTTCCGAATATATCCCGGTGTATTTATATTTAATCCCATTGCCATTTTCATAAATCTACTTTGCATTCTTTCAATTTCCTCTCTTGGTTGCCCAAATTTCTACTCCATACATTTCTGCCGCTTTAGCTATTGTATCGTATAAATACATCCTTCTCCCCAAATTTTCTATTTTTGCTCTCTTTGTAAGTCTCTATACCGCGTTTATTGCCTTTCTTACTTTAAATTTGTAACGATAGTGCTTTCCCTGCTCGGTTAGCTAAACAGTCGGATCCAGGATAGGAGTAGGGAAAGATGCAAATGATTAAATCTATTTTTGTGTTGTTTAACAATAACAATATATTTCAAACTTAATATTTAACAAAGCGAGGACTCAGTTGTTAAAGCCCGGCTGAAACAGAAATCAATTTGCTTAGTGTTAAAAATACTTTGCCTTTACAATTAATAATTATTTAACTTATCGCGATTAACAATTTACGAGTATACTGGCGGAATTTCGCATTAACAAGATGTCTGCGGTTGCGGTTGGCGGTCGCGGTTGGGTTATCGGTACGGTACGGGTTTTACAGGTCGGGTAGGGATTTGGAGGTTAGGAATTCATTCGGGACGGTTGAGTCATGTGCGCACGACTACACTGATCCGAATGTGTTGGGTGACAGCAATTCCAACCGCCCTGTGTGCTCACAATACGATTGAAATAGCGTCACTATATTTTGAGGTTATCCCTTGGATTTATAGAGTCGTGAGCGCAAGGCTCTATGAATCGTCGTCGCTCGTCTCGTTCTTCTCTTTGCCCTGTGTGCTCACAGTAGCAAAGGGTGTCCTGAGATTTCGGCGTAGAAGTCGGATTTATAGGTTAGGGATGAACCTCGGGTTAACCGGGACGTGAGCGCACGACTCGGTGAACCGCCGGTGAAACTGTCGCTGCCTCCCCAACCCTGTGTGCTCACAGTGGCAGAAGGAGTCAGTACTGTATTGGGATATCGGTTAAGGTCTACGGTGACGCCGGGTGTCAACTACGTGTACTCACGTAGCAGAGGCTCGACGTCGTTCGGGTGTTCCGGGTTGTCTGGTGTGCTCACGACGGCAACTAGGAGTTTCGGGTTTCGGATCGTCCACTGGATCGTCACGTGGGCTCACGAGGCGATTTCCTGGATGAAGGTCTAACTCTCGCTATCCCTGTAATAACGTGTACTCACGATACTACCTGAAGTGAGGCTCAAGTAGAATTCGTCCGTTGCGCAGCGCGGTCCGCCTTATAAAGGCGCGCGGCTCGGCTGTGTATAGGTCTGATTACGGCGCGTCGCTCGCTAGCTGCCGTGCTCCGCGCTCGCGTGCAAATTCGCCTTATGAATGTTGCGCGCGCGCGCGCGCGCTTCGCGTCATGCAGATTCGCCTTCTGGTTGTTGTGCGCGCGCTCGCTGCACGTGCCGCGTCTAATGCGGCCGAGTTCATGTGTATTTATGTTGACGAAACTCGTGTCTCGTCACAAATTCTAACTTCCTGAGGTGGAAGTTATATGAATTGTTGATTGCTATCTAAAAACCTCAATATTTGTAATTTTGAACTACTTTTAACTCCGTCCCTTCTAGTTTAAATTTTTCTTTAGTACTTTTTCTTTCCCCATTTCTAAATATCATAATTTTTAATGTTTTTCTTGTTATAATGTTCCAACCCCCTCAGCATCTTTTGTAGCCCCTCTGGTGTATCTGACACTATTACTACGTCTTCTGCAAATTTTGAACAATAAATTTTTATCCTGTTGTAATATGTAAATTTATACAGTCGTAATACTTAAATCGGTACTCGTCGCGCCATCTACTGGTTGTCAACGATTTGGTGCAACGAGACAAGCTCGATTGAACGCGAGCATAGTGCGCATGCCTCGCGTATATACTCTAAGCGCATACTATACTGTATACTCAGCTTCCTGGAGTCAGACTATACGACTCTCTACTATACTCTCTCTTGTCTGTAAGAATCCGAGTAGAGCGGATGTACTGCCGACTAGGCTCTCAAGCCTTTCAATATATTAACATCTAAACCTCAAAATTATTATTATTTATTCCACGCATCCTTTCCAACATATCCCACTTATTTCCGTTCCTCTTTCGTTTTTATTTTCCCATTCAACATCCAAGTCATCTAGATATAATCTAAAAATAGTTGGGCTAAGCGGACATCCCTGACTCACCCCTTTTCGCGTTTCAAAGCTGTCTGTCCCTTCCCCGTTTTTATTTGATTCAAGGTTTTCTCATATATTGCTTTTATCACATTAAAAATTTTCCCCTTTATCCCATTCTCTTCTAATTTTTTAAATAAGATTTTTCTGTTTACCGTGTTGAACGCCGTTTTGAAGTCTAGAAGTCCCGCGTAGAGTTTTCCTCCTTTAATTTTTAGCTTGTTCCCAATCAGACTATTTATTACAAAGAGGTGGTCTTTCGTTTCTCTTTTTCCTCTAAACCCTGCCTGGCATTCCCTTATTACCTTGTTGCTCTCGCACCAAATCCATAACCTATTCGCAATTATATTTGTTAGTAGTTTATACCCTACATCTTGCAATGCTACTCCTCTGTAATTCTCCGTTAATTCCTCATTTCCTGCTTTATACATAGGTTAAATCCTCGTTATGTCCCATCCCTCAATTAATCCTCCTGTATTCCATATTCCGTTTAATATCCCAGTTAATTCCTTAATCCATACTTGTGGTAAGTATTTTAAGTACTCTACTTTGAGTCCGTCCTCCCCTGCTGCTTTTTTATTTTTCATTTTTCTCGAGCTTATTCTCACTTCCCTTGTTTCTATTACCCTATTCAACCCCTCACACCCTCCCTCTTCTGCTTCCTCCCTTACTCTCTGATCCGTTTGTTTCTCTTTTCCTCCTGATTTCCCCTGGCTATTTGTCTCCCTCTCTTTCATTTCCTTATTTTGAATCTGCGCTTCCTCATCCTGACCTTCTCCAAAAAGCTTCCTGAAATGCTTTTCCCAATCGTCTTTTGAGATATTTTTTCCCTTTCTGGCCTTTCTCTTTGCTCTAAAATTTCCTACTACTATCCAGAAATCTCCCATGTCCCTGCTTTCATTAATTTCCCTCTATTTATCTTCTATTTCCTTTTCTTTTATTCTTTCTTAACCTTTTTAACTTTAATCCCTCCATCTTTAACTTAAATTTATCTTCCCTTTCTTAGTGAACAGCCATTTTTTTAAGCATTTAAATATTGCCTTTTTTGCTTTGTTTCCTCCTTATTTAGTTTTGGTTTACCTCCCCCCTTTCTCTCCCTGACCAACCTTTATTCCTTTCCTGTTTCCCATATCGTTATAGCTTTTCTTACCTATCCTGTGTATTCATCCCTTCTGTTATCATACCCCTTCCCTTTTCCTCCATTATTCCCCAATACTCTCCTCTTTTACTTTCATCCCATATCAGCTTTTTTTCAAATATTTCTTTATTCCTATCATTTTCTATTTTCGCCTCTATACTATTTTTCTTCAGGTATATGCCCACTGGTGAGTGATCCGATTCTGTACGCGTAATTACTCTTATTTCTTCGATTATGCTTATCCCTTCTGTCTCTGTTTCTATGACTAGATCAATAATCGATTGCCCCATATCTCCTACGCCTCCTCTCCAGTCTCCTCTTCCCGCTCTTAACACATTAACCGAACATTCCGCGCGCCTTCGTCCGACAGACGAATCAGACCCTAACCGCGTTCGCAGAGCCCTGATTCACCTTCTCGTCCAAAGCTAGAGGGCAGAGCCGTGCACATGTCGTCGGAGAGAAGAAGTAGCCGTCTTGATGGTAACGACTCGCACCAAACCATCTGGGCCAGGATGCACCTCAACCCTGCCCAATGGCCATTTTGATGGAGGATACCGATCATCCTTGATTAAGACGAGCTGACCTACCGCAAAGTTCTCGCTAGGGTCCCTCCACTTGTCTCGCTCTTGTAAATGAAGCAGATATTCCGTGGACCAACGCTTTCAGAAGCTGTTTCGAATGCGCTGAAGCAGCTGGAATCTGGACAAACGATTTTCTCGCAACTTTGGACAATCATCTTCCGGAAGTAAGACCGAGACTCCTTCATTGAGAAAATGAGAGGGAGTGAGCGCCCGTAGATCGTTGACATCAGCACTCAACGCCCCTAGTGGACGGGAGTTCAAGATAGGCCTCGATCTCTACCAGAACTGTAGAAAACTTCTCGAAGGTGAGAGTGTGCTCGCCAATAACTCTCTTCAAGTGATGCTTCACCGTAATGAGGCGCACTAGGGTAATGAACGTCCAGCTGGTTCCATCATTGGCAAGGACAGCGCCAACCTTCTTGTAGAAATCTGAGGCACGCTGGAACATACTCCTTAGTTCCTTATCTGCTCCTTGGAAAAAGCATCCGAAAACCCAAGGATCTGGTAAGAGCAATTCGCCGTACCACCTAACCAACGCTCGATGGACAAAGATGGCAATGCGGATAAACCCTTGCAATAATCATACCAGCGCTCACGAACCTCAGCTGGTAGGGGTGAATCCCAATCGCACTTCAGAATCCACATATCCTGCATCAAAATCTTAGCCATGACCGTGACTGGAGCGAGCCAACCTAACGGGTTGAATAAACGAGCGATGTTCGAGAGGACGGACCTTTTCGTATAAGCTGCAGCCACGTTCTCGAGGTTAACAGCGTTGAACTTGAAATTATCCTGCGATGGATCCTAGTGAACGCCTAAAGTCTTGACCGACTCATCTTCACCGATCTGCTTTTCCGATACCTGCTGTGCTGAATCTGGAAGCAGCTCCTGATGGTTCGCAGCCCACTTATCCAACTTGATTCCAGCAGAAGCTAACAATTCGGTAAGCTCAATTCTCTTCCGAATTGCAACCGACAGGAAACAGATGACCTTCATCCTTAACTAACTGAGACAGAGTGCGAATCGCTAAATAAGGAGCACAAGCCGTCCCATAGGTGACCATAGTCAGAGGAAAATCAACTGGTTCAAATGCTGCGTCGGGTGACCAGACAATCCTTTGATAGTCCTGATGCTCTGGTTCCACCTGAATCTGCCGAAACATCTTGATTATATCGGCAATAAATACGAAGCGATACCTACGCCAATTTGAAAGAATCAAAGAGAGGTCACTCTGCAATGGAGGTCCTGTTAACAAAAAAGCATTGAGCGAGTGCCCGTCCTTCGTACGCCGAGAAGCATCGAACACAACTCTCAACTTCCATATCAACAGAAGTATTTGCACTACTGGGTGGTGAGGCAGTTACCAGACGTCAGCCTTGTGGACTTCCGACGGTGGAACGTGCATCATGTGTCCTAACTTATCGTACAACTCCATGAATTCGCGACACGAATTGGCAATCCTCGAATCACGTGAAAAACGATGATGTAAATTCGAAAGAGAACGAAGAGCCATACGTCGAGTTTCTGCTCCCACTGACGGAAGATCAGCCTTCAACGGCAGCTTCACCACGTACCGCCCTTGTGCGTTCCTACGATGAGATGGCGACAAAAACTCCTCGAAAGTCCAAAACTGCTGCAACAAATACTCCAAGTCATCCTGAGGAGCGCAGTGAAACGCCTGAATAGGACCTTGGGTAGCAGTACCTGCCGCCCGCCGTGTCATCCCTGAATCCATCGGCCCGGAAACGATCCAACCGAGGACGGTGTTCTGAGCGACAAGCTGCAAAGATGAGGATTTTTTAACCCTAGAGCGAAGCAACTGGCCATAAAGATCAGCACCCAAAAGCATGTCGATCTTCTTTAAGATCGCAAACTCTGGGTCAGCTAAAGTGACGCCTAAAAACTGCTCTCTCGCCAACTTCTCACTGACTTCATAAGAAGGAAGAAGCGACGTAAGCTTAGGGAGAACTAGCATCTCAGTTTCAACCTGGAATCTACCGCTGAACGAAGAGTGAGTGGAACGATCGACCGAGCAGTGCCAGCTGCACTAGCTTCCAGGCCAGACAGTGGCACGTGTGTACGTCGCTTAGGCAGTCCAAGTAACTGCACAATGGCTTCGGACACAATCGACGCTTCTGAGCCTTGATCTAAAAGCGCCCGTACATGCGTAATGTAGTATAATCTTCCTCGAAGACACGAAGGAATTAGCAGCATGCAAAACCACCGCTGAGACGCTACCGGATGATCCTTGACTGCTCCTACTCGGATCATGAAGAGAGGAATGATGTTTTTGTTTATATTCCAAACAACGACCCGAAGAGGAACAAGAATTTGCTCGATTATGTCCCAGACAGTTGAAACAGAACCGGAGTCGCTTAACCTCCTTCTGGCGATCCTGGGACTGCAAAGAGTTCGCGTGGAATACCTTACGAGGATGAATCAATTTAAGCGGAGCAGCCGATTGTTTCTCGCCACGTCGATCAGGAGCCAGCACGCCAAGAGTTTGAGCTCGAGTTTCAAGGAATTCGATAAAGTCGTGGAATGTCGCCGGAGTGTACGACGACTCAGTGACCTCCTGTCCTACGCCTGCCCCTGACTCGATCTTCTTTCGCTCCTTCTCGCTAAGCAAGGACTTCCATCGACTACGAGACTCCAAAATGTTGTTTCATATAATTTAGTATTTAATATTTATACTTTTTTTTTGCGGAGTTTTTACGGGGTGTTATAACTTGTATTCTCCAGTAGCTAAAATTCAAACATTGAAGTTACTATTGTCATATTGTTGTGAAAACGGTTTAATGATTATACAGAAGGATGTCGAAACCGCATTTCTGAATGAAAAAATAAAATCAGAAGTATTTTTAAAACAACCTTTACGTTACAGTGATAAAACCGAAAAAGTGTATAAACTTGAAAAAGCGTTGTATGGACTACGAGAAATCCCGAGAGCTTGGTATGAATGTTTTGACAAATATATGCAAAAATTAGAATTTAAAAGAAGTGTAAGCGATTATTGATCTTACACAAAATGTGAGAATAGTGAAACAATTTACTTGATTCTACACGTTGATAATTTATTGATTTGCGGAAAAACAATGCGAAAATAGCTACAATGAAACTCATTGTAAATATGCGTTGAGAGTTTTACAATATTTGTATTTGACTAAAGACTTGAAGGTAATTTATAAAAAGAATGAAAATCCACGACAGAATTTATTATAAGATTATATGGAAATGTTATATATTGAAAAGTCCGAAAGCAGGGCCGTGTGACAAGGTCGTCAACAGCTGCTGAGTACGTAGCTTTATCAGAAGCTATAAATGAAATCAAAGTTATCAAAAATTTGCTAAAAGACTATAGTATTAATCTGGAAAACCAATAAAAATATACGAGGATAACTCAGGAGCCATAGCAATAGCAAAATTTGGTAACATGACGAAAAACTCGAAGTACATTGAAGTACATTATCATTTTGTAAATGAGTGCTACGAAAAGAAAGAAATCGAAATTGTCAAAGTAGACTCAGAAAATAATATTGCTGATATTTTATCAAAGGCTCTAGGTAGAATTATACTCAAAAATTTTAGAATAAATTAAAAAATTGTTTAAAGTTTAAGTAGCATAAAAATTGAGGTGTGTTGAGATATGAGTAATTTATATCCGTACACACTATAGAAAGTATACGAACAGGCATGCGTGCGCGACTATAGCAAGCAGGATAGACTAGCGTACAATAGTATAGTGTGAAAGCGTGGTATAGAGTAAGAGAAGCAGCTCGACCGCCGCGAGCGTAAGATGGCTATATAGTGAGCCCGAGCACACGTTCTGCGTATCCGACGATATAAGTGTAATCTCCAACAATGAGTATTAAATAAAGGTACAACACTAACCCGAAGGGTCCACTAGAACAATGGGTAATATTATTTATCACACCAAATCCCTCATTTATTAACATATATAGATACACGCACATATGTTACTAATAATTAGAGAAAAATAATAACTATCAAATAATATTATTATGCACCAACAATAAATGCAATATAATTTACAATTTAAAATTGAAAAGTCAAAACAAACCAAAATCTGCGACGTGTCGTTAGAATAACGACACGCGATTACAACACATAATTTCAAGCCGTTGATTCTCGAATGTATTTGTGATAAACGCATCGGGGAATTAACAACATTGGATTATATTTCCTTTTATCCGGTACGCCCGGGGTTCCTAACCTCACCCGTCAGCGCCGGAGCCAGAGGTGGCTCCCCGATACTGACAGAAAGAGCATCACTCGCGGAAATAGCGCCAATGCGGCCCAACAGAAACCCTGGGTCGCTGTTATATCGGTAGAACCGTCGTGCCTGTTGCTGGTGACGGCACCAGGAGGCTTCGCGTCATCCTCGGAATACGAGAAGATCCGCTACGTCCCGGGAATTCGTGGAATTCGCGGGCCGACGTACCCAAGGTGGGAGCTCGCCGGTTCGAGCTGGCGCAAGACGAGCAGCCAATCAGCGCGTCTCGCGCCTCGCGCGGCCAATCGGGCTACGTTATCAGCGGGCCCGACGGCCGATGGCGAGACGCCGAGCGCGCGCGCGGCAGAGCGGCTCGGCAGTTCCTTTCCGAGACCTGTCGATAATACTTCGATGAGAGAGAGAGAGAGAGAGAGAGAGAGAGAGAGAGGCATCAGGGCGTCCGAGAAATCCTCGCTGCTCGGTAGCAGCAGGTCGGGCTTGCTGCCAACGTGAGGCAAAGCCTGTGCGCGCGAGCTCTGAGAAGAGCGAGAGAGAGAGAGAGAGAGAGAGAGAGAGAGAGAGAGAGAAGTAGGGAAGGGGGAAAAGAAGATCGCTACGCCGGCGTTGGTTCAGGCATCGCCGTGCCGGGAACGCTGGCGCGAGCTGTTGGTGAGCGCGCAGCTACGTGTGTGCGTGCCCGAGAGTAGAGAGGGGGGACCGCGTTGGTTCGGCCGACGACGCCGCGGTAAGCGCGCGGTGCTCGCAAATATACGTACTGGAGAGAGAGAGAGAGAGAGAGAGAGAGAGAGGGAGAGAGAGAGAGCGTAGTTACTCGAGCGGGTTCTCCCAAACGTCGGCGATTACGCGCCATCCCGCGATTAACGAAAAATCTTGGCGCGTACGAGGCGTAAAGTGTTGCGCACCTGTACTGGGAGGCACAGCGTCGCAGCGTTTCCCAGGATTTCCTCCAGAGGCGAGTTGTTAATCGCCATCTTGGTTGAGCCGCGTCGGTTAAAAGGACGCCACCGCCATTTTGGACCACTGAAATGAGACCACCAACCTCTCTCTCTCTCTCTCTCTCTCTCTCACTCTCTCTTCTGTTGCAGATAGTTGCACGCTCCTTTTTGCAACATTCACGGCGATATATAAATCGCCGAAGGCTGTAATTTTTCTCTGTCATCTTTTCTACTGCAAACTTTCTACACGGCTCCTAACCTACAAATCTGCTTGGCTTGGCTTGGGAGAATTTGCAAGGCGTCTTCACACTGATCGAGGTCGGTACTTTCACGCTCTTTCCACTAACGCTCCATCTAGCCGTAAGAGTCACAACAGCTACTCTTTCACTCCGTCGATAACTTATCATCCTCCTACAAATATCTGCTATACCGACTGCTAGTAAATTATCAACGAAAAATGAGTGGAAACGGCGGGAAAAAAGTGTGGAAGTGCCTTTTCAACCATACAGCAGCTGTAAACAACCCATACAGCACAAAGACCCCAAAAAGTTAATTTTGTGGTCTGTACTACCACGTCAAGTGCCAAAACACCATCAACATCAAGACTATCGTGGTGAACGACAGGCAGGTTATAGCCTGTCCCTCATGTGCAGACAACAACAACGCCAAGGGTGCCAAACTGAGGACTAAATCCACCTCTGCTACAACATCAGCAACGCGAGTAACTGAAACAACAGAAGCAGGTAAGAATACTCCCAAACAACAGCAGATCTGTTATCGAGGAGCCCGACAATGTAGCAGGACAACGGCAGCACTGTGCCCAACACTGCGGAGATTTGCAGCCTACGCAGTGAATTGGCCGAGGTCAAGAGGCGCCAGGAGCAGACCCCGAACTGTGTGGTCGTTGTCACGGGTTTGCACTATACCCGTGTAACCTCGCTGCACCTCCTTGCTTTCTCAGTTGTGAACGCGCTTGACACCACGGTCCTCAGAAGAGACGTAGCATCCGTCAGGACCACGGGGAAGCTTGATGCTACAAATAGCTCCGCCAGGGGTGACGGCAGACTGCCACCACTAGCCGTTACCCTATCTTCAGGTGCGCTTGCACGCTCGATCATCATCGTCAAAGCCCGGAAACGTATGCTACACACTAGCGAATTGGACTGCCGAACGTTCGTCAGAGAAGGGAGACTTTAGATGCGCTGCAACGATGACAGCGAGCGTGCTACTATCTTCAACACCGACGCCGAGCTGGAGACCTTTTTAGCCCGGTTTCCGCCAGCTGCTAACATCTTCCAACACTGAGGCTACAACACATACAGATCATTCCACCATACCCACCATCAAGCTCATCTGCCATGTCTTCATCTGGTTCTAAGGTATCTCTGTCCGAAGGTCTACGAGTCTGTCATTTTAATGCGAACTCGCTTACGGGTCACATTGAGATGATCAGGCTTTTCTTATCTACTCGCTCTCCATTCCATGTAATAGCTGTACTTTGTCTTTGTCTTTCTTTGCACTGTTACTGCCGCATGCTGCCTTCGAACCTATTCTTTTGTAGCTTGTTGCATGCGCTATTCTGCAACCTGCATTGTGATATAATATTCACTGGAGGCTGCAACTTCCTACAACGCTTTTTTTCCTGCTTCAACATCTGTCGCTGACAATAACCTGCAAACACACACGGCTTCTCTTCTCGCTGCACGGCGTCTCTTTTCCCTCTAAGTGATCCACGTGGAGCCACCTGTTGGACAGACGGATCACCACCATCAACGTCTCTACCATCAAACACAGGTCGGTCAATTCTCACCTCTCTCGATCAGCACTCCATCTGGCTTGGAGGGTATCAAGTCTCTCACACAGTCGATAACTGCCAGTAAGTTGTCGACAGAGACATAACATCGTCTAAAATGAGTGGAAATGGTGGGAAAAATGCCGAAACGCCCGTTACGTGTGCTCACTGCAATAAATCGGCCAGGGGAAAGATGAAGAAGTGTGAGTTGTGCAACGATCATTTCGAGACCATGTGTGTCGCTCTACGGTCCATAATGGTGGGAAGTGCTGCCACACTCGCTTGTGCTGACTGTGCAGGGGACTACGTCGTCGTCACGCCCAAGATCACGCAGTCGAGGACGAAATCAGCGGCAGCGACAGCAGCAACGGCAAGCACATCCGCCAAGGGCACGCCTGTAACAGGTGTGCCCAAGAAGAATAAGTCTGCGCCCTCATCTCTTGCCGGCTCCAGAACCCAGTCGCCTACAAGAACACAGATGACGTCCATCGAGGGGTCCCTCAAGGACATCTTCGCGGCACTGGACGACATCAGGAGAGTCCAAAATGAGGCCCTTCAGGCACAAAACACCGTGTCTGAATGGATCTCACGAATCGAGAAGAGACTTGGCCCCCTAGAAAAGCGCCTCAAAGCCCTTGACGACTTGCCTGCGCTCAAGACTCGGCTAAGCAATGTCGAGTCCTCCATCTCTGATCTGCAGGCACAACACCAAGAGCTGTCGTCAAGGAGCTCCACAGAGCAGCGGAACAACAGCATTGCTCCGGCCTCGGAGGAGATCAACAACCTCCGCAGCGAGATGGCTGAGACCAAGAGGAGGCAGGAGCGCTCTGAGAACAACGTGGTGGTGATCACCGGCCTGGCCTATACTCAGGAGACGTCACGGCAACTCCTGGCTTTCTCTGTCCTGGTTGTACTGGATCCCACAGTCCTGAAGCGGGACGTGGCAGCCGTCAGGATCATGGGGAGACTGGACGCAACCAACATCAATGCGCAAGGTGACAGCTGCTTCCTCCAGACATCCACAAGCGAGTCAAGGCCAGGCTGGAGGCAAAGAGGAGAAGGGGATGCCGCTCTTACGTGAGGGAGGATCTTCATCCGTTCTGGCGAGGACAACGAACGGGCCACCATCATCACTACAGATTCTGATCTCGAAGCTTTTTTAGCCCGTACACCACCAACAGCCAACACGGACACCACACGCTAAAACACTTACACATCATCCCACCAAAGCCACCGTCTAAAACATCAAACTCATCCACATCTACTTGTAAAGCGACTCTGTCTGAGGGCCTAAGGGTCTGTCATTTCAATGCGAATTCCCTTACGGGTCACATTGAGATGATCAGGCTCTCCTTTTCCACTCTTTCCCTCTTCCACGTAATAGCTGTGACTGACAATGAGACCTGGCAAAGCGACAAGATATCGTCCATCCCTTCACTGGACGACTACACTCTATACAGACGGGACAGAAACAGGAACGGTTGAGGTGTGGCTCTCTACATCCATCACTCATTGACAGCTAGTATTATCTCGTCATCTGATGGTGAATGGTCGGGCAAACCAGGTAAGCCGGAGTATCTTTTCTGTGAAATCACAGCTAAGGGAATATCGCCCATCTTCGTGGGGGTTGTGTATCGCCCTCCTCATTCTCCCTTTATCCAGGGATCTAATTTCATTAAGCAACTAACAACACATATGCATAATTACTCCACGAAGGTCATCATGGGTGATTTTAATGCAGACCAGCTTTCTTCGTCTGAAGACGCCAACTTCATCAAGGCTTTCATCGACGAGAACTCCCTTACTTCTGTGCCATATGGTGCAACCCCTCACAGACAGGACTCTGACACCTGGCTCGACCTATGCTTAATAGATGAGTAGGACCGCCTGCTCTCATATTGGAAGACAGACACTCCTTTCATCAACGGACATGACCTTATCACAGCCACACTCGACGTACAGATTCCACGCCACGTACCTGCTACATACACTTACAGAAACTACAAAGGAATATGTGCTGAGAAGCTAGGGGACTTCATTAGCGCATGCGACTGGTCATCTTTCACCACGCCATCACTTGACGAATGCATTACCATCCTTAACGACAACATCACGAAAGCCATAAATCATCTCGCCCCATTAAAGACTGTAACACCTGGACGCAAACGTCACCCGTCGTTCACCGCGGCTCTTCGTGACCTTTTAACTGAAAGGAAGTCGTCTAGACCTCCGTGAACACATCTTCAGGGCTATCACAGAGTCGGATATGTTGGCTGCAGTATCACACTTCAATACCCAGGCCAGGGGAAGCGATGGTATCCCACAGGTTGTAAGCTCTAAAGCATTGCCAATACTCGCTCCTTTACTTTGTCACATTTTCAACCTGTCTTTGAGCGAGGCATGCTTTCCTTCTGCCTGGAAATCATTGCTCGTAAGAGCATTAAACAAGATTAACACTCCAACAGCTGTAACAGACTACCGTCCGATCTCTCTACTTTGTTTCCTATCCAAGGCGCTGGAGTGGCTGGTGCACAATCAAATCTCTGAATACCTTGAAACAAGACTTTATCTTGACAATTTTCAAACTGTTTTTCGCACTGGCCACAGCACGCAGACCAGCTTAATTAAGCTGACTGATGATGTCAGGCTTGGGATAGACAGGAAGAAGGTCACTCTTCTACTTCTATTTGATTTTCGCAAGGCGTTTGACACGGTGTGTCACGTCAGGCTACTCGGAAAGCTATCCTCCTTCGGCTTCTCCAAGCAGGTTATCCGCTGGCTTGCATCTTACCTCTCGGGAAGAGAACAGGCCGTCATTGGTGACAACAATGGGATGCTCTACTTTTCTACCACTAAACACGGGTGTCCCACAGGGGTCAGTTTTAGGCCCCTTGTTGTTCTCGTTGTACATCAATGATATTGGTTTTTGCCTAGATTCAGATGTGTCCCATCTAATCTACGTAACACTAGGAAGGTACTACTCAGCTAAAATATAATGCAAATCTATAACATATTTCTTTCTAAGTAAATAGTGAGTATATTTGAATTTATGCGTTAACGTTTTTTTTATCTTAATTACATTATCCTATACAAATTTGGAAGATAGACCAGGGATGTTCGAGGATCCTCACCAGGCTCGAGGTGTCGAAGAAATAAAATAACTCGTCTTTTAGTAAAAGAATACAAATTAGAACTTTATTAACGTATAAGACTATCGATAGCTTGACTCTCTCTCTCTCTCTCTCTCTCTCTCT
>QLYP01000121.1:204438-215690 GCA_016647725.1 Nasonia giraulti | reverse complement strand
TCTCTCTCTCTCTCTCTCTCTCTCTCTCTCTCTCTCTCTCTCTGCTCTAAAGCAAAGCGCTGCGTTGTTGCCTGTCGGGTGGTTCAGAGCGTTCTAACCAACATGGCGCTCAAGCCTCGCCGCGTCGCCAGTTCGCCACCCATCGTGGCGGCTCGGAGGAGGCGCCACGGGAGAGGCAGTGGCCGGATGGAGCGGCTGCTTACTCGAATTCAGGCCTGGGGATCAGGCGCTGCTTCCTGTGGTGACTCCGGTGGTGGAAAGCGGGAGCCCCCACACAAATCCATAAACACCCGCTAGTAGAAAAAAAAATGTTATAAATTGTAATAAAACGTAAAAAAATGTGAGAAAATGTAAGAAACTGTACCTTTTTGTTGCATTTCGAACCTCTTTTCTCATACGTTTTTGGACACTTTCTTACATTTTCAGATTGTTTAACATTTTTTTCATTTTTTACATTTTATTACATTTTTTTACATATGTTATTTCACCGTCTAATATAGTCAATATATTTGTTTAATTATTAATTTTACAATAAAATGTAAAAATGCATAAGAAATTGTAAGGAAAAGTAAAAGGATGTAAGCAGAAGTAAGAAAATAAAAAAGTCGCCATTTTCTTATATAATATTACACTTACAGACAATTTTTTACATTTTGTTATACTTTTGTACGTATTGTTACATTTGTCATTTTAAAGAAAAGACCCCCATTAAATCCTGGATCAATGCATTTGTAATAAATTGTAATAAAACGTAACAAAATATAATAAAATGTAGCAAACTGTAATAAAACGTAAAAAAGGTCCAAATTCCACAAAAACGTACAAAATGTTACGATTTGTTACATTTTCTTATATTTTATTACACTTACAAGTCAAAAAAGTCGATTTTACTACAGGACATGTTGAGGCCGATTTTGTTCGAGATATGACATAATCACTTATTTGCAAATTGAAAAATACCTCCAAATTATATGCATCATACGATCTTTGCGTGGAATCGTTTGACGCGCCCACGTATCCATTCATTTCAAATCGTGACAATACTTACTGCATAAACCTAAAATAATTATATTTTTTCAAACACTTTGATTGAGTAACTCAAAAATTTCGAGTAACTCGGGAAGTTTTAGTAGCACTATCACTTCGAAGTACTTGGTACTCGACGGATCAAATCCTTCAGTTAAAAAAATTATTAAAATTGGTTGGATCGTTCTAAACGTATGCCAAAACAATTTGATTAAATAATAATCTAATTTGCAGATAAACGCTTTTTTTTAGAGATTTTGTTCATAAATTTAAAAGTGGCATAACCTTGAAATGGATTCACCGTTTTTCGTTTTTTTTTCTTACTAAAGGGTTTCATCTCAACTTTTTTTGGAATATTTCATTTATGGAATATCTTATGCGAGATTTTTCAATAGTTTGCCTTTTTTATAAAATTAATAATAATGAAAGTGACAACTAGATTGTAGTTACGGCATGCGTCTCGATTTTATAAATCATTTAATCAGAATTAATAATTAATTGCAAACATTGAATAAACAAATAAAATCAATCTGTAATAATTTAGTATTGAGTAATGAATTTTGGGTTCATAAGGTACTGAGCGGTCGTAACAGGATAGGGGGAAATAATATAGATCGTATGTTTATGTTATGATACATTTGTGGCATGAAGCCTTTAATCACTTTATTTTAGTTCTCACACAACGAGTAGAATACTGTCGAAGCGAAGTAACACAACTCACTATGTTGAAATACACAATATATTCGATGAAACGACTGTAGGAATAATTGTAGTAGTGAATCTTTATTTTTATATCTAAATAATGGAAAAGGTATTAAGCTGCAAATTTTATTGAATACACAGGAAATGGCATTTAGTAAAACAGTAAAATTTAATTTGAATGATATGACTTAGTAGATAAATTTAAGTAATGAAATTTGTGAATAAGCAGATCAAAGTTCACGTTGAGTTAAATTGTTATTTACATGAATTTATTACGATTGAACGAATTACGCGTGAGATTTCAACATACAGTAACGAAAGAGATTATATTTGATATGGGCTCGCTTGTTTGGCGTGCGCCTGGCGTTCGAACAGGTCTTCTAGGTCAAATAAAGCAGCGACTATTGTCGACTTTGTAGCGAGAATATCTGAATCAGAACGGGCGTTGAAGATGTATAGATTGAGTATGAGAACGTGACGAAAAGCGTATTAACATAAAGTGAATTAGAGTGAGTACCCGCGTGGCTTTAGCGGTTATGATAATTGTAATGCACACTGATTAATATGCAGGTTTAGTACGAGAAATAATTGGAAAGTGCGTCCATGGGAAAACCGACTGGGGGTCGACGTAGCCGGCCCAGTCGGACAGCGCTCGGCTGTATTTTTACAACCCGTCGAAGCCAGAGTTAATGGGTGTGCTGAGTTTTCACCAGTATTTGGTGAAAACTCCCCGGATCAGTTCAATGAGAATATCCCCGGGTGCACAGGGTTAGTAGAATTTACTTTAAAATGTTATACATTAAAAAAAAAAAAAACGTTCGGCGAGGCTCCTTGCGCTTCAGCAAGTGTGCACGAACAGGGCCTTCCTTCGTATCACTCAAACACGTGGCGTATTGTATTGCTTGTCGCTTAGAGTGATGCTTCTACTTTGAGGAAATATGTCGATCTGCTCGCGCAGGAGAACTCGTGCCGCGAGCGAGCCGTAGAGACGCGAGCGTAGAAAAGGATAGCATGATGCGCGTGAACGAATTTACATAAACGCGCGTGCTCAGCGTGTCGATGCACGGGCGCGCACGCGCTACTCGAGAGAGAGAGAGAGAGAGAGAGAGAGAGAGAGAGAGAGCCGTGCTGTAACATGCGAGTAGACGCCTGCGGTAGAGGGCCAGGTACGTAGCCTGCTGCTCGGGCTCCCCACTCTGCCAGCATGTGTCTACTTGACCGTTGCACTTATTTTCGGCAAAACTTATAATTTCATTATATTTATATATTCAAAAGTTATTGAGTTTTAAAGGGGGGGGGGGGTTCAATATACTAGATATCTGGCTCCGTAACTTCCGTAAAAATGCACTTTGGGGGAAATCCTTTAATGGGATCATCAAAGGATTATTATTGCATAATGAACATCAATTCAGGAAAAATAATTTGCAATAATGTGTTTAGACATCCAGCTGACAGAGAAGATTTTGAAGCCACTGGAAATGAAACGTATATATCAAAAGGGAAAAAGAATTGCAGTAAACTGTTAGATATAGATGCATCAAATTCAAATGCATTTAAAATAAGCAGTCATACTAGTCCTAAACAATCTGGAAAACGTGAAGAAGGATGGAAAGAAGTTGTTCGAAAGTAAGGGATCTTATCTGTCTTTTTGCTATATCTAAAATAATAGTACATTATACAACAAGAGACTAAAGTTATAGATTATTCCAGCGGGTGGGTTTACTGACCCGACGGAATGATCGACTTGAGTCCCGTGTTGCGTATAGAACTTTATTCACGACTTAACTATGTAACCACGTTGTTGTCTTCAAAAGTGATGCCTACACATCCATTGTTAATACAAACTAAATTTTAAGAATTTATAAATTTTTTAAGGTTTTTAGTTTTTAATATTATTTTTTTTTCTTTTAATTTTTCCAAAAATTGAGAAACTTTTTAAATTATTAAATTTTTTATCCTCGATTTTGCGGGATTAAAGTCTTTATTTCCGCTAATGTGGGGTTTTCACAATATATGAGGGAATAAAAAGATACTTTAGTCCTGATTTTCAGAGAATGAAGTGGCTATTACATTCAGTCGTGAATGAAATATTTTAATTTTCATGTTAGTATCATAGAGTTGCATCCATTTTTAAGCTAATTACCCTTGTCAATTTAATAAATTTATTCATCATTAATTTAAACTTATTATCTAGGTTTGTAATGAGAGTTCAAGGTTTTTTGTTGAATTGTTAATAACTTTTATAGTTAGATTTATTTCTTAAATTGTTCAACAGCAGTATACTGTACATTTATACACTTTTATTTTTTTTTACGATTTCAATACAAAATATTTACTCTTTGCAATTGGTATCAAAGTAGTTGTCTATCCCTTTCACAATCAGAAACAATTTATAATAAATTCAGGAAAGAAGAAACTTTGATTCTGGTTAGAATTGTAACGAGGTTCGTTTTGGGTAAGCGCTATTATTTGGGATGAACAATTGCGTGACACACTCGTTATGCTCGGACGCTAACCGCACGGTGCAGTACAGGACTGTTTATGTCACGGATAGTTGTGACATAGGGCAGGCGGACTTAGGGCAGGCAGATGCTATAAAGTAGTATACAATACTTGTGACTTAAATCGATCCACTATTACACGGCGTGTAGTTAGCGCCCGAGCATAGCGAGGGCGATATACACGCCGTGTAATAGTGGATCGATTTAAGTCACATGTATCGTCATATACTATTTTGTAACACAAACACGATTTTCGCGTTTTTTGTACCTATTATGCGGGTGTAAAGGACCAGTTTTTTTACCGGCGGGCGAAAAAATTTTAGTGTGCGTTTTTAAATTGTTTTGTAAGACATGCACGATTTTTGCGTTTTTTTTTGACCTAAAATTAATGACAAAAGTAGTCGTTTTCCGACCGGCGGCGTAAAAATGCAGCGGCGGGCGCACAAGTACTTTTGCGCCCGCTACTCAGTTCATTGGCAAATCATCTAAACTTGCGTGAAATTCAACAAGTGCAATTTGAAACGCGTAAATCAGTACATGTGTTACAAAAAATATGGTGTGCACCAAGATAACACCAAAGTAGACACAATGCATACTATCTGGAGTCATTCCATCAGCTAAATCAAAGTATTTCAAATTTATAAGTGCTGAGACACCTTTAACTCCACTGACTTACGTTATTGTTATTTCACCAGTCACTTCATCTTGTTTACGTGTAGAAAGCATGTTTTGATTATATTTTTATGAGTTTGAAGACGCTGGAATGAGTTATTCACTGGGTATTTTCTCAACCCATTAATGTTCTCAGTTGGGTGGTAGCAAAATGTACAGCCATAATGTCCATTAAATTGTTTCATATTTAACATACTAAATCTCAAAAGCAGATATCAAAAGCAACATGGCGGGAGCAAGTTTGCCTCCCGACAAGTATCCCAGCTATTTTAACTGCCATAAATAAACGAAAGCATCAACAATTGTTTGTATTATCTGTGATGCAGCGTATCACCCAAGCTGCTTAGCACAGAAAGAAAAAAATTATTGGCAAGTAAGTAACAACTTAATGGTTTGCCCAGAACATAGCTACAAGGACATAACCTCAAAAATTGAAGACGACAGCATAAGTGAGTCAGCAAAATTGTTAATTGCGCAAATAAAATTAAAGAAATCTGAAGAAGTAAGGAAGGAACTCTTAAAGGAAATAACAATTTCTGAACAAGATCTACTGGACTGTGATATCAATGAGAAGTACAACATTCTAAAAGCTGAAAATTTACTATTGAAGCAGCTAGTCAAAGAAATGGGAGAAAAAAATAATTTATTGAAGGAAAAACTTGTAACTAAACAGTGTGATAGTGTTTTACCTAGGGCATCCTATGCTGAGGTGATAAACCAGCCTAAACCGCTCCGTAAAAAAGTGCCAAAAATAACAATAAATAACATGGGCAATGAGAGTATAGATATGAAAAAGAAAGTTATTGAGTGCTTAATGCGAGAAAAAAAGATTCAAACTAAAAATATGTGTTATAACAAAAAAGAAGAACTAGTCATTAACTGTGTAAATAGTGATAGTGTTGATCTAACTGAAGCTGTACTAAAGGAAAGCTTTGAAGGAGTTTGTGAGGTTATGAAAGAAGAACTTATAAATCCTAAAATAAAAATAGTTGGTTTCGACAATTACTTGAATTAGAGTCCAGCTGAAATAGATAGTGATATAAACTCTAAAATGAACAAATTCTTTTGTGATATTGGCCGAAAATTGGCTGATGATATTGTGAAACCAAATAATGCCAAATTTAAATATCCAGATACAAATCCAAATACAATATTTCTGAAACCTACAAGTACAATTGAGGTAATAAATATAATTAACAACCTGAAGCTAAAAAGCGGTGGTGTTGATAACATAAATAGCAAGACCTTAAAGATTCTTGGAAGTTCTATCTCGGTATCACTAACACATATCTTCAATATGTGTATTGAAAATGCGATTTGGCCTGATGCTCTAAAACAGGTTGAAATCGTACCAGTATATAAAGCAGGTGAGAAGCATAGCATCAATAATTATAGGCCGATATCACTCATATCTAACATTGCGAAAATTTTTGAAACAATAATATACAATAGGTTGTATGAATTTGTCCATAAAAATAATATTCTATCTAAGCATCAATTTGGATTTAGAAAAAATATTGGCTCAAAGGATGCGTTAAATTATATCACTGAAGTATTATATAATAATATGGATAGGAATATACCAACTATTGTAACTTATCTTGATCTGGCCAAGGCCTTTGATACGGTAGATCATAAATTACTGCTTAAAAAACTTTACTGTATAGGTATTGGGGGTCAGGCATTGGATCTTCTTCCAAGCTATCTTGATCATAGATACCAGACAGTTAAAATTGAAGAATGCAAAAGTGACTTTTTGTTAATAAACACATTTGTCCCTCAGGGTACTATCCTGGGGCCAATCATTATATTATATATTAATGATATCTTGAAGGAGATCCCCCTGGACTCTATACTGTCTTATGCTGATGATACTGCCATAATTGCCACTGGAGAGAATTGGTTAGAGGTTCAAAGTAATATGGATCAATTATTATTGGTCATAGATAACTGGCTGGCAGTGAATAAATTATCGCTAAATGTACATAAAACAGTCTTTATGACATTCGAAAGCTATTGTAATAGTGTACCTGCTCACATAGAAGTTAAAATACAGGATAGATTGTTGACTAGAGTGGAGAGCTGTATTTGACTATAATTTATTACCTTCGAATTTTATTTGACTATAATTTAAAGTGGGACAAACATGTTCAATATATAATTAAGAAAACGAAGTACTTAGTATATATTTTTTACAAGCTAGCTAATATCATGTCGACGGTAACATTACGAATGATATATTATGCTTTTTTCCATAGCATGATAAGCTATGGAATCTTAGCCTGGGGTGGAGCGTATAAAAATAATCGAGATCTGGTGCAAAAATTACAACAGAAAATACTGAAAATAATTAATAAAAACAGTTTCAACGTACATGACAGCCCTCTAAACCTGGAACAACTATTTATCTTCGAGGCAATAAAGCTACATTATAACGACCTCAAAACCCAGTACCTAAGTTCTACTAGTGTTACTAGGAAAAAGAGTTTAATTGTACCTAAAAGTTATAAAAGAGTCAGTGATAAGAAAAGTATTAACAAAGCTATCATTACGTACAATGCACTACCAAATGATCTAAAAGTAGTAGATATAAAAAAACCATCGGGTAAAAATTTAATAAGGAGGTGGATTAAAATAAATTGTTAATTATGTATTGATGTTATTCAACATTGTTATTATTTTAATGATTCTGTTACCACTGCGTGCGAAATAAATTTAAGCAAAGGAAGGTTTTGTTAAAAATCTAATGAGCATGAGATTGATGCTTTTAGTTTGTTAAATATAGAATAAGATGGAAAGTTTATTTTTTACTAGTTTTAAGCGTTTTTTATATTTGTATTTTTTTAGTTTGTAATGTCAGGGTTTGCGAACAGGTAACCTGTTTACCTCTGCAAGATTCTGAGTATAACTACACTAGTTATACTCTGTAATATTCTGGATTAAATAAATAAAAAAATAAATAAATAAATACTGCACCTGCATACCGAATCCACGCAGCATGCAAGAGCAACGAATTTTGAATTTATTATTTGATTGTTTATTCTCCAATTGACTCCTTCAGATGATAAGTCGTTAAGCTGGTTTATTAAAGGTGGTAAAAATATGTTCATCGTGGGCTTCTGTTCATTCACCCACAGTCCTGCCAAAATAATGTTATCATCGCGTATGCTTGGCGGTAGTTCATTTATCTTTGAAAAAACTAGCCACACACTGACATTGCTAGAATCACTAGCTTGACACCCATCGGTATTAAAAATATATGAAAAATTATTACTGTTGAACAAAATATTATCAGGTTGTGACAGTCGTTATAAATCTCTATCCAAAATATCTTCAATATTATCGTTGTGTTTCTTCTTTCGATTAGTTTTGTACTTTAAGTGAGGTTGCAAAAGAGGATTTTCTAATAATTCTTTCAATTGAGATTTAATATTTAGTGTTAAAAAATATGACATTAGTTTTGCATCATTAACTATGAACTGACATGAAACACAAGTTATTTGTTTAGGTAATTCTGAACGATTGCCAAAGTAATGTTTACACTCTGAACAATAAATATGATATGTAAACCAATCTTTTCTTTCAGGAAAAAAATTTAAATTTTATATTTACTCATTTGTAGAATGTCTTTATCAAATAGCTTATTGATCATAGTCATTATATCCAATAATGCTCCCGAAGTAAGTGAATGTCGAACTCCTAACAGCATACACATTAACATTATTTCCCCATTGCTCGTATTTGTTTTCTTACGGACTCTTTGATTAAGATATATGATATTTTTATTCATTTTTCCTGTAGCTTTTTGATATTCATTGAATCTTATCTCTTCTTCATCTTCTTCACTGTCTAAGTTTTGTTCACTAGGCAAAAAAGCATTAAACCAATCTTCTTCGTTATTGGTATCATATACCATTTCCATACTGGATACAGGCTCGCTAAAATGACTTTGTACCTCGTCCATTGCTTCAATTTGTTCAATTTGTTGAATTTCACGTCCTTCAAAAAATACATCTTTATTATCATCACAATAACTATGACTATCGCTGTCACTGTCACTTGCCTTATCTAACAACATCTGTAAAAATAATATAAAAGGTTTGTGTAATTTAAAAGTTATAAATAAGTTGTCAAAAAATATGTAATGAAACTCCAAGTAATTACATATTGTAAATTTTACAATACTTTCAGAACATTTTTTTAACATTTAAAACCAATTTATTTAGTATATAATAATTATAAAATTAAATTTACTTACATCACTGAACATTTCGAATTTTCTTTTTTTCTGACCATATTTACTTGATCTTGGGATGGATGTTTTCGAATTAGGATCCATCCAAGTTTTGTATCCTTTACCCTTTCTTTCAGACATCGTATAATATTGAAAAATATATAAATAATAATATGTATTCTGTACTATATCACTCGATGGAAATAAACGGCTCTGAGACTGATGCTAACATGTGTTATTTGTAGGTTATATTATAGAAGCACAGCAGAAGCCTATATACATACGCGTGCACACACATACACACACACGTATCGATGTATGAGTATGATGGGCATAGAGGCATAGTCTACTGGTTACTGGTGTAACATACCGAGTAGGACGCCACCATTGAAACCGCGGATAATTTGTGAATCTGACAGTAGGCGCGACGCGCGAAATTCGAACGCACAATATAAAAACGCCGAAACTCGAAAACTCGAAAAGAATTAGAGAACCGTAGAATGCAGGAAGGATTATCACTCGTCTCTCAGGAGGCTGCGGAGGGCGCAGCAGCACAGCAGTGCCAGGTCAACGCGCGCGTTCGCCGTCGGCTTTGCGACGGACCTTTCCACCACTCCAGCCACCCACGCGCACCCTCCCCCAAGGGCCTCAAAACACCATCGAGAAGGGAGAAACCGAGGAGAGATGCGCTAGAACGAGAGAACATCAAGCAGACCACTTCGAGACGCGCTCCGATTCACATCATATTTTTTGTAACCTACAGTCGAATAAACGCAAGACCTAGTACATTATTCTAAGTCCTGCTTACCATCAATTCAACTCGTTTCCATTACCGAACAAAATCCAGTTAAGATCAATTCCTCTCTTTCACACAACTTCAGCTCACTTAACGAAATATAGTCAATTTGAATTGTGCGCGCGAATCACGCTACCATTTTTGCCAAACGAACGCACCGGGTTATCACACTGGTAGTCGGTACAGAGTGCGATGCACTAGTTCGCATATGCGAACATTGCGAACCACTATATACTATAGGTATTATGCTCTATGCCAAAGAAACGAATTTGCGATTACAGACGAGTGCAAACATTTGAAATGTTAGTTCGATTTTATAACTGCCTTTTTCCGAGTGTTACAAACAAAATTGTGCAATGTACGTTTACGTATTTATTAAGTCTACACAATCGTATGAATTCGTGAGAAGTGAGAAAATAGAAGGCTTTGAATTCGAACATCTTGGACATCAAAGCAAGAAATTTCGTAGCAAACCTTTTAAATGTTTGTTAAACAAAAAAAGTAAAATTTGCCAAGTATTAACTGTAGCAGGTTAGTAAAACATATATTTATTCAATTTATTGTTATGTTGAATAGTTCGTTTGCTTCATAATATACTACTCACTAACCTATAATAATTCTATGCATAGAAGTTTTCTTTCAAAATTTTTAATGAAGTATTTTATTGTCAGAGACGAAGGATGAGCTGACTAAGTTTATAGAAGAAGTTAGACCTCGTGCACCTAAGCTTAATGACTCGGATATGGTCATAAATGAGAAAGACAAGGACATGTGTGAACAAGACAGAGAGAAGAAGTCTAGAAAGGTAAAAACTATAATACATTTTTATATTAACATACGTGTACCTATTTTTTTCTTATGTTATATTTCTAGGCAGCAAAAGTCAAAAAAAAGAAAGTAGAGAAAGATGCAATGTCCACGATCATAAGTCAGTACCAACATACGTTACATGAACCACCTTTTGATGACGATATTGTACAAGAACAGGAAGGTCAAGAAAGTGTGAATGATCCTGAATCCACCCAGGAAAGTGTGCTTGTTCAAATAATGAAATATTTCCAAACTGGGTGATTGTGCAGACTTGAAAGTTAGTATAGAGGCTCTCAAGAGTGTAGTGCAAAAAACCTGTTACGCGTTTAATTACTTTACGGGGAGCAGAAGGTGTACTTAGGTTTAAAGCCCTCGCGTCAAACAGCATTTTGAGAGCAACTATCACCTTCTGCCCTCTATAAAGTAATGGAACTACACAGGTTACATGCACTACACTCTTGAGAGCCTCTATACCAATTTTCAAGTCTGCCCGATAAACCACTTTTGAAAT
>QLYP01000121.1:129326-204428 GCA_016647725.1 Nasonia giraulti | reverse complement strand
TTTCAAACTTTAAAATGTTGAAATATTGAAATATTTAAAAAGTGGTTGATCAAGCAGACTTGAAAATTGGTATAGAGGCTCTCAAGAGTGTAGTGCATGTAACCTGTTTAGTTTGATTACTTTACGGCAAGCAAAAAGTGTACTAAGCTTTAACGTCCTCGCGTCAAAACAGCATTTTGGGAGCAATGTACACCTTCTGGTCTCAAAGTAATCAAACTACGCAGGTTACATACAATACGCTCTGAAGGCCTCTATTTAAAAAATATTGAAAAAAAAAACAAATAATGACAAATATTGACAAATAAATTTGTCTGATTCTGCTAATTTCAGGGGGAAAAAAATACCGAATGTATATGAATAATGATTTATAATATTTTATAAATTGAAAAAAAATAAATTCATTAAAAAAATATTGAAAAAAACAAATAATGGCAAATAATGACAAATAAATTTGTCCGAATCTAGACTACCAGTAACTAATATTATTTGCTATTAGTTGCTATTATCTGCTATTATTTATTGTTATTTGTTTTTATTTGATTTTTGTATACATTATCAGTTGCTGTTTATTTATATCTGTCATTATTTGTTGTTATTTTGTATTATTTGTAGCAATTTAAAAATACACCACCTTTAAAGGTTATGTTTACGTAATAGAATTTCAAAAAAGGGAATTACCACATATTAATATGTTATTATGGTTGCATACCAATGATGAATTTCGAGATACTGATCAAATTGATTCTATCTATAAGTGCTGAAATACCAAATGAAAATGAATATCCAAGAATATACAATATAGTAAAAAATAATATGATACACGGTCCCCGTGGATCACAAAATAAAAATTGTGTTTGTATGAATGAAGTTAAAAAACATTGTACTAAAAATGTTCCTAAACCTATGTCAATCAAACCCACTATAATCCTGATAGTTACCATTTTAACGAACGAAGAAAAAATAATAATAAAATTACGTTTTCAAAACATAAGATTGCAGATAATCGTTTTGTCGTACTATATAATCCATCCATATTTATTATTACTTTTAGAATGTCATATTAATGTAGAAATATGTAGTACGATTAAAGCTATAAAATATTTGTTTAAATATTTTCATAAAGGTCCTGATACAGCTCTTGTGAAATTTGCAAATATAATCCAGGTAATGAAGACAATGTAAACGAAAATAACGATACATATAAATATGATGAAATATCACATCTCTCCACTAGATATGTATGCGCACCTGAAGCTATATATCGCATATGGGAATTTTTACTACATGAGCAATCTTATGTAATTAAAAGATTAGCTGTTCATGAAGAAGATGAACAATATGTTTATTATCAAGAAGAATGTGAACACGAAATAATTGATAAAAATGTCCATACTACATTGACATCTTGGTTTAAATTAAATAAAGAAGATAAAAATGCAACGCAATATTTATATCACGAAATTCCGTACCATTATGTTTTATATCAAAAAAAAAGAAAAAAAAAAGAAAAAAATTTATAAAACCTCCCATTAGTAGAATGTATTTTGTAAATCCAAATAAGCGTGAAGCATTTTTTTCTACGACTTTTATTATTACATGTACGTACGTGGTGCAAAATCAGTCGCGGATATACGTACTGTAGATAGAATTATTTATGATAAATATGGAAATGCTTGTATATCAAGAGATATTATTAGTACTGATAAAGAATGAAATAAATGTATTCAAGCAGAACAAAGAGCTTTGAAAAACATAGAAAGTATCTTATTATCATGGGTTAAGATTAAATGATTTCCATATATGTAGTATTGAAAATAATTACGACGATGAAGAAAATATAACTAATTACAAGTATGTAAAGATGGTGAAAATTTGGAAACATTCATTAATTCTTTGTCTACCGAACCAAAAAAAGTATGATCTGTTCATTAATGCTACAATTAACCGTATAGGAAATAATAGTACATTTGCAACAAGGAAGTAAAGTCGTTGATTATCCCCGCAGGTGAAAGTTTACTGCCCGAGCGAAGCGAGAAAAGAGAAAAAAGAGAAAAAAATATGAGGGAATAAAATGCTACTTTAGTTCAGCTTTTCAGGGAATAAAGTGGCTATTATAGTTCAGTCGTGAATAATTATTATTTTATCGATGGTCTCGGTGGTAGTAGTAAAAGTTATTTAATACATAACGTGATGATTAATTATTTAATTTTAATGAATGTTCCGTTCATTACAATGGCCTGGACATTGCTGCTAATTTATTAATTAATGGAAAAACTGTCCATAGTATTTTCAAATTACCATTAAATATTAATGAACAAACAACGTGTAATATTTGTCCTAATTCAGAATATGGTGAACATATTAAAAATGTAATAATTATAATTTAGGATAAAATATCAATGGTTTTAAAACATGCTTTTGAAGCAATTGATAAAAATAAAAATGACCTTCCTTTTGCAGGGAAAGTTATTGTAACAACTAGTGAATTTAGACAAACCCAGCCTATAGTACGGCATAAAAACAGAACAAAAATTCTTGAAATATGTGTAAAAGAAGTTTTTTATCGTCAAAATTTTTAAGACTATCATTGAGTGCGCTATCAAAATCCAGATAATACATTTAAAAATTTGTTACTTGACATAAAGTGACGCAGATGACAAATTGACAAACACGATACCTACAGAATTTTTGAATTCATTAACACCTAATGGATTGCCACTACATAAATTAATAGTAAAAAAAGGTGCAATAATTAGTTGTTTAAGAAATTTAGACATTAACAGTGGTCTTTGTAATGGTACAAGATTGATGATTAAAGATATTAAACAATATGTTCTTACAGCAAAAATTATTACTGGAAGATATTCAGTTAAACAAGTATTATTTCCTTGTTTCGATTTAGCTCCATCACTAGATGAAATACCATTTAGTATGGTTAAAAGGCGATTTCCAAGAAGACTTAGTTTTGCTATGACAGTAAATATATCTCAAGGCCAATCAATTGACAAAGTTGGTTTATATTTATCCCCTCCAGTATTTAGTCACGGTCAGTTATATGTTGCATTATCAAGAACAACATCAAAAGAGAAATTAAAAATTTTAAAATGATGAAGCTGCATGCATAAATAATAAAAATATTACAAATAACGAATGTAAAAAACGAATATTAAAGACGAAATGAAAATTTACACAAAAAACATAGTCTATTCTAAAATATTTAGAAATTAATTATATTAATTATAAAACATTACTAAACTATGAAGTACCTTTTGATTTATTGCTACTAATACAACAATGCTAAAGTATAAATTATATATTGATTTGCTGAAAACTCTTCACTATTAGTACATTACTAAAATCTGCGTCATCTCCGCTAATAGTACATTACTTAAATTTAAATTATTTTCTGATTGGTCGAATAATCGCCACTAATGATACATTACCAAAATTTAAATAATATATTGATTGGCTGAGGTATCTTTACTAATTGCACATTACGGAAATATAACTTGCACTAACTGAAATATAAATTATAGATTGCTTGGCTGAGTAATCACCGTTGATTATACATAATTAAATTATCAATCATATATTGATTGATTATAAAGTAATCACCACTAATAATACATTATCAAAATATTGAATTCATATTGATTGGCTGAGTAATCGCCATTAATTATAAATTGTTAAAATATTACTATTGATCGGCTGAATTATTTCCACTAATAGTACATTACTAAAATTTAAATTACATATTGAATAACTGAGTTATCACTTGAAACTAAATATCATATGTCATATTGATAATTGTAAATAAAATGTGAATTCAAGATAATTATATTGAAATTAGAAATGTAAAATATTGGCCAAATAATCGCCACATATAAACTATATTCAAAATCCAAATGTTAGATATAGTTAATAACAAATTGTATAAATATTAGATAAGTAATCGTTAAGTTTATTTTGTAGCACTATATTAACACTATCATTATTTATATATATATATATATATATATATATATATATATATATATATATATTATATATTAAATCTGATGACACATTTCTAAATAATTTGTAATGCGGGCGTTATTATTAAAAATGTAACATTTAATAATTAACGACAGTCTCCAACCTGTGAAACGCAGAGAGCAAATTTACAACTAATATTAATATAAATAATCATTAACAATAGTATAATTTCCAGGCTTCTTTATAAAAACAGGCATGAAACAAGATCATATCTGCACAAATGATTATTCCCAGCATTCTTTAAATACAGACCAAATCTGCAGATTACGTCTTGTGATGTGCGTAAATACATAGAGCAGTCGTCATTTCACATTTACAAACAGATATCTTTAAAAATAAGAACATATTTGCACAGATGATTATTCTCAGCATCCTTTTCATCTGGACCAAATCTGCAGATTACGTCTTGTGATATGCGTGAATCCATAAAGCATGCATCATTTCACATTCATAAACAAATATCTTTAAAAAACAAGATCGTATTTGCACAGATGATTATTTGCAGCATCCTTTTTATCTGGACCGAATCCCAAGATCGCTACTAATGATATATGTAAAACATACATATGTATCTATGTGGCGCATATGATTTAAAAAGTAATTTAGATTATAAATACAAATAAACATATTTGCCATATTCCTCTAAAAAGATTATCATTTAAAGTATCCGACACATCTGGACCAATCTTACTGTGTTTTTAATATATGTATACATATACTTTATTTCTAACCAATTACCAAAAAAATCACATAAATATAAATATTTATCATTATTTTAAACCTATATGTAATTTATGTGAAATGTTTCATGACCCGGTCACTTTTCGTGAACCTTTCTTTATCGAAAAAGTGTACTTAATTCTGATTATTTTTCTATTTTTTTCAGTAGGATTATGTATTTATGTTTGTACCACATATCTATCATAAAATAATTATCATCCCAGAAAGATTCACTAGTTCCGGTGAATTTTTACTTAATTGATCATTTTAGTGTTTTAATATAGTGTAGATTAATACTTGTGTTAATTAATGAAAATGTTAATAAACAATAATATTATTATTTATAAATATTTATGGCTGTGTAGTAGACGTGTAAAAAGCAGCCAATATACTCCCGCTTTATAGCCATGAGAAACGTGAAAATCCATACATGCGTCACAAAAATTATGGTGTGCACCAAGGGCTAAGTGAGCTTTTTGGCTTTACGCTCTTGGTACACAATATACTATTATTGATTGTTCAAATATTAAATGAACATTGAAAAAATAAATAATTATATATATATATATATATATATATATATATATATATATATATATATTGGAATTTTCATTGTTTTATTGAATTGATTCAATTACTTCATCAATTCAATAAAATATTCAATTTTCTTAATGCTTTAATTAAGCTTGTTTTTATGTTTAATGCTTTTAAGTTTACTTATATATTTTATTGAAACAATATTTTATTTTGTTATCTCCAGTTCGATGAAAGCTGTCTCCAAACTTTGTCTAGATTCTTTTCTCAGTGGTGATCGAATATTTTTCGTCCAGTTTAAGACTTGTTTGTTTCTTTGTTGGTAGGAAATCTTTTAATCCAAGACAATTTATCTTATTGAAATCCATGTTCTTTGCAACTTATAGGTTCTAGGAGGATTGTCTAATGTGTTTGCTGCTCTTTTATGTATGATTTATGCAGTAGCTAATAACAGTAAATTTTGTATTAAGGCACTAAAGTCGTAGATTATTCCCTCGGGTGAGTTATTACTGTCAAAGGTTTATAATGTGTGGCTTAGATAAGCAATCTGATCTGGATAAGATGCTACCTTACGCATGAAAGAACAAAGACTACAAATATATGCTGACTAGGGTGACGCTTAATTCCCAAACTGCTTTAGTCCGAGCTTCCTTAACTAAAATAGGTTTGTCATCACAAATAACTGTAAAATCAACCTTTATATGACCTTTAAAAATCGTTTAAACCGTTTCACTTGGCAAAAAACATGATTTTTCCGCACCTATAAATTTATTACATTGGCATTCAAGGACAGTTAAACGTCAATTTCAAACATTCAAAACATGTTTACGATGTATTTTTTCACGTAGGATACGATGACACTGCTGTTTTTATCATTTTATCAGCACTAGGGGCATAAAATTGTGTTTCTCAGCCTTTTTAGTGTTCTTTTGCCCCTAGTGCTTTAAGGTTGTGTTATATGATAAAAGCAGCAGTGCCATCGTATTCTACGTGAAAAAATACATCGTAAACATGTCTTGCATGCTTAAAATTGACGTTTGACTGGCCTTGAATGCTAAAGTAATAAATACTCAGAAGCAAAAAAATCATGTTTTTTGCAAGGTGAACCGGTTTAAACAGCTTTTCAAGGGCATATAAAGATTGATTTTCCAGTTTTCTGTGATAAAAAACTTATTCTAGGTTAGGGAGCACGGACTGAACCAGTTTGGGAAACAAGCACCACCTAATGCTGACAGCCATCGGTGTATTTTCATAGTAGAGTTAGGATGTAATTTCAAAGCAAAACACGGGAAAAAGTTACAGCAACAATGAAATTCATTATTGAAGAGGGTTGTGCACCAACGAATTTGCATACTGATCAAGGAAAAGTATTTTACAACTCATCATTTGAATGTCATTCATATCTACTATACATATATCAACCTTAAAGCTTTCACCCCTCAGCACTTTAACCGCATGCTCAAGCATAAGATGTAGAAGCAATTTAGTTTGCGAGGCATTTACGGGTGACTTTATACCTTACCTGATTTACTGGCAGAGTTCAATAACAGCAAGAATCGCACTATCAGAATGAAACCTAAAGATGTCAGCCGGTAGAATGAAGCTAAAGCCCAACTGGTCGACAGAGATTCTTACCATTAGTCAAATCACGCCAACGTATCCTGTGCCAACATACAAGTTAAAGACTATCAAGATCAACACATCGCTGGTGGTTTCTATAAGCAAGAACTCCTCAAAGTCAAATATCCAGATGTTTAT
This sequence comes from Nasonia giraulti, assembly GCA_016647725.1. Classification (NCBI taxonomy): domain Eukaryota; kingdom Metazoa; phylum Arthropoda; class Insecta; order Hymenoptera; family Pteromalidae; genus Nasonia; species Nasonia giraulti. The sequence goes on along the minus strand of QLYP01000121.1, from coordinate 197,381 downwards.
CTTAAGAAAAAAGTATTGAAAAAGTGTGGATATCAATTATATGTAAAATGGTTGGGATTTGATGATTTGCACAATAGTTGGATAAATAAAGCAGATTTGTAACAACCATATGAAAATTAATTTATTCTACATTATCTATACATAATTATTATTTTCATTCCCTATTAGATAATGTCCCCAAGGAAAGCGAATCCGTTTTTCCTGAAATTAAATATCACTTGCCATCGTAGGGGCTTAATGCTAGTTTAGTTTGTCTGACGACTTGCACTCTTTGAGCTTTCGATTGTATGATGCATTGCTGTCCATACAGCGTAGAAAATCTTTCAAGCACTCAACGTAATCGTCAAAAATAATTGTTTTATTAACAACACTACTTTTTACGCTTTCAATCTTTTATATGCAATCTTCTCCATTTATGCCCACGCTATACATTTTGCTGCGAAGTTATACAAATTTTGTCATAATTTTTCCTCAGCCCTCATCTTTCATTAGACCGACAATCTTCTTATTAATACGATGCATTCCAAAACTATTTTCAGCTGAATAGTTCAGAGTATTAAAATTTTGAATATCTCGTTTCATGAATGCTTAAATATTTTTGCAGCCAATTTCATATAGAAAACTATTAGTATCCGTATAGAGCAGTTTACATTTTTTACCAAACTCTCGTTTCATATGATTAAAATGAAAGTTATACATTAGAGTTTTCAATAAATTCAATAGACAGAGTCCTACATAGATCGGCTTGTTTATGAGTACTTCAGTTTGTTTGAGTTCAATGAGTGCGAGGTTCTCATCAAGGATAATAGAACTATGAAATTCTGGTCTAGAAATGAGAATCTTTGCTCTCTATCTACCTTCCCAGTATTTTACAAGTTTAACATTGGCCTTCTTTCGTACAATTTCCATTATCTTACCAAACCCAGCGTTATTCATTAATTTATAGAGGTTCTTCTCAAAATCATTTTTAGCCTCTTGTTGCGTGTTGCTGTTCAGATCAACTGCCCTAAATACTTTGCGCCAAAGGCTTTGCTTGAATTTAAAAATCCTGTGAATCTTTGTGAGCTGTAATCCATTCTTAAGATCCTGTTTTAAATTTCTGTAGTAAACAATATAGCCTGACTTTGTATCTACTGTTGTCAAGAGTTCTTCAAATTTAGAGCCTAGTGGTTTATTGTGCTCGGGGCAGAACGATAAGTCTTTGTGCGGACCATGCAAGTGGACCATATGTGACATACCATATTCCAAATTAACTTCAAGTTCTAAATCATCTGTAACATTAAAATCAGTATACCATCAGTATACCATTAAAAGTCTGCATAAGATAATGTTAAAAATCCTATCCATAGAGGTTGTTCGCATCGAAATACATGAGTTATTTTGATTCTTTTTCCGGATCATAATCAGCCTTATACTTGTTATTAGCAGGCATAGCGATTAGAGCACTGACTCACACCACCTCTTATAGCAAGCTCGATGGATATTAACTGATCAATATTATTCAGCACTTCAAGTTAAATTTTCGTGTACTTGAGCACGGCATCCCACGTTAATCTAGCTTTTATGGAGTAATGCGTAGGGTTAAGGATGTACATTAAAATACAATTATTGCGAAAATTCTCAAAAACTTCAGTCAGCAGTAATCTATTTTTTTTAATATGTAAATCAGATTTCCCCTAAATTTTAAATGTTGAATGTTTGCTAAATAATTTCTGCATACTGATAATCTTCATTGGAAATTCCACTAGCATGTAAGCTACTGTGAAATTTATCCATCAATGGAATTTTCATGTACTTATATAGCGGTGATGGATCTATTTTTCTAATATCTCTGATGAAAAAGTGTGAGTCATAACCGGTGAAATTATGAAAAATGATTGGAATAATGTGTAAGTCTTGATAATTTAAGTGGCATGTTTCATACGCAACGCCTCAATATCTGAAATAAAAATGTAGATAAGTATTTCTGTAGTGAAATATGGTGATAGATGCAGATATAAACTGAAGCTGCCTGTTAAATGACAATGATTTTTTACACGTTTATCATCAAGGGTTTTTTTTATAACTGTTGCCATTTGAAAAGCTTGCTGCTGATCCTATGTGCTTGCATCTGTACAGCATTTTTGAAAATTTCGTCGACTCGGTTTGCTAAGGTCAAAAGTTCATTTAGAAATCACTTCGCAGGCTCACTACCTCTGTAGCTGTGATAACTGGATGATGAATCATCGCATAACTGCATTTCAAATATTAGCCGACGCTAAAAGCTTCATGCTTTTGGTACGCAGGACTGTTGTCCACTATAGTTCTGAAAAAGCTTTGAAAATCTGCTTATACGACAAACCGTACCTTTTCATTGTAATTGAACTTTTTAAATTCAAGAAATCGTTGATCTTATTTTGACAACTTTATACAGCAGTTGTTAATTCAAGCACAATCCTGTTTATGTAGGGCTAATTTATCCTGATCGGAAAAATAGTGCAGACATCGATGGCAAATGTATTTACGATGATATTTTTTTTTCATATTTTATGTATTCTGATGCACGGTTTGGATGATCAGTAGGGCGCAGCGCTGATAGTATAGCCCATTTAAATCATGCGTCATCAGAATTCTGTAAATTAACACAAGCTTTTTTAATTTAATAAATAATATATATTTAGGTAAATCTATAAATGAACTTCCACGCACTGGATTATATTTATTTATATGTACACTTAAATTAAAAATTTTACATTCGTTGTCCACCACTGCTTTAAGTCAATTGTCGGTAAAATTGCATCAGCTTTTGTATTAAAATACCTAATATAAGCTACTTTTTCGTCGGCGTTTTTTATAATAAATTCAACAGCTAATATAACGCTGCTACACTGTCGCTGTAAAAACTTCTTGAATGTTCGGGCCTCCAAAGTGCATTTCGTAACTTTTTGTGCATATATGCAAATATCGTTCCGCGGTTACCGGTCATACATATTGGCTAGATGCCCAAGGTCTCTGATGACGAGGTCAAAATATAGTGCGTGCCATAGATTTTTCTATCCACGTGACAAAATCGGCCTTGAATGCGGTGTCAAGAATACCCGACAATAGAGTCCAGGCAATGCCACGTACTTCTTGGTGCAAAAATGTTCAATTCACTTATATATGCTGTCCAGGTGTATGGGGTCACCGATGACGGGATCGAGATAGTGGCTACATAGTTTTCATTGTCTAAGTATAAAAACTGATTCTAGACACCAAAAGCTATGAAGCGCACTACATTGACCCCGTTGTAACCTCCTGACTACGCTTAATTTAATGGACCGGAATGTAAAGATATTTGTAATGGCAAAAGCTGTAATTAAGTTAGTACCCGCCTAACACTCTCACTGTAAGTAAATAAATACGAAACTTACTTACTTAAGAGTTTTAGTAAATAACTTTGAATACGCTGAACTCTATTTAAAATACTAAACAGCTGATTTATTTAACTTTAATTTTACAGGAATAGATACTTTGTAAATTTTTGAATGATAGAAATTTCGCGTGATAGGATTCAAATGTAAACATGAGGATTGAAATAATCACTCTGAGCAAGTGTAAAGTTTTTGTTTAATTTAAATCAAAAAATATCGCGTTCGCAAAAAATAATCATCTACTTATTCAATTCATTAAATAGCGGAGTCGCAGAAAGCTAGAAGGTATCAGGAAAGCACGAGGCCAAGAAGGTGGCGCCTAGCCGCGCTGGAGACTATAGACGCTGTTGCTATGAATGGGCGGGACTTCACCTTTCGTTGCTATGATTAGGCAATGTTATGTCTCCGGAGCGGCACATACGGTCGGAGCATAGACTTATGTATACTGCCTGTGCGTATGTGGGTCTATACTCCGACTACCTTTAAACGGTTACCACCTTCCTTAGCCCTATGCTTCCTTAATACCTGTAGGACGACAAACGATTCCGTTTATGAAGCTAAAATAAGTCGGTATAAATCCCTTGCATTTGATCAGTTTGGCAGTGTACGTTGAATCGTTGCTCGCAGCACAACATATATGCGGGCAACAATAAATATCTCTGTTTGACAATCCTATTATCTATTTCCTTAAACAAATATGGTGGTGTTTTTATTGGTATGACATGTTGTTTATCACAAGTTTAAATTCTGTCAATGTATGATGACCTTCGAAAAATTGTGACTAGTGTACATTTATATTTTTTTAGATGCCCTGATGAAACGTTGGCAAATAAATAGTGTTCAAATTTATACTTACCGATTTTCGTTTCAAACGTATAAGTAAGGTAGATCGAACGCATATAAAAAATGATTAGGTTGCGTTTTACAAATCGACTCATAACCGACGCAGGCACACTGGAGCACATTCAGGCTGCGATGAATGTTCAAGAAAGATGAGGTTCAGCATTTCTTTAGTCATTCAAATTGGCCTTCCACCACCTCTGTGTGGAAGTAGTGCCTAATCCTAACTCTCTTTTTTACCTCACTATATCCCCCATCTATATTTTTCCTATATCCCATATCTATATTTTTTCCTATATTTTCCACCCTGAGAGACTTCTCTGGTGAGGACCATATTTTCAGACACACACCTTGCTGGTTAAGCCAACACTCTCTGCCTCCGAGAAGGCATCGGGTCCATCTCTCAGTGTAGCTGCCCCCAGAGAAGGTCCTGTATTAGACCAGCTCCACACCGGTAAGGCCGGCGCTCCCTGCCTAATGCATTGCGTTGAGATCCTACAATGGAGTTTTTACAATCTTGGGTCAAGAAAGTGGAAAGATTATTGATTTCTTTGAAGTTCTTTCTTCTTACTGTTTACAATGCAACCAGTATGAAAAAGTTCATGGATCAGAAGGTACTGAAGAATGGGAAATTTGGTACAGCGCACACTTACCATCATGTACAAAAAACCATTGGGGTTCTTCTGGGTCAATGGAGTCTTCAGCGATTGTGGATATTTTTAGTCGATCAATAGAAAAATATAATGTAAAATATGTGTCGTACTTTATGAGATGGAGATTCGTCAACATTTTCAAACATTATAAATTTTAAACCTTATGGAACTCATGTGACAATAAGTAAGAAAGAGTGTTGTGATCATGTTCAAAAACGCTTTGAACGCAGCTCAGAAACTTGAAGAAAAACAAAAAAACTTGGAGTAAAAGGAGAACTGACCGATAAAATTATAGATACACTACAAACTTACTATGGCAATGCTATTAGAGCACACCCGGATTCAATAGAAGACATGACTAGAGCAATTTGGGCAATTTTTTATCACAAAACCTCAACTGATCAAAATCCTCAGCACATGTACTGTCCTCCTGGGTCCGACTCTTGGTGTAAATACCAAAAAGCATTAGCTGAAGGTAAACAAGATGCGTATGTTCATCCACGAACACTACCAGAAGAAATTTTCATCGAGATCAAGGTTGTATTTGAAAAATTATCGGAGCCAGAGCTTCTAATAAAATGTGTGGGTGGAAAAACTCAGAATGCTAATAAGTCCTTTAATAATGTTTTGTGGAATATTGCTCCTAAAACGGACTTTGTTGGACTTGAAACTCTACAAATATCTACCTTCTTAGCTTGTATAATGTTTTCAAGTCGCTGGAAAGGATTACTGTATCTTATGTCAGAGTTGAATATCAAGCCTGGCAAAAATGCATTATTCGCTGCAGTAACAAAAGATCAAGCACGTATGAAAGATGCTGAAAAACAAACAGTGTGTAATACAAAAGAGGCAAGAAAATTGAGAAGACTGTTACGCATTTCAACTGTTGATGATGGTGCATATGTCAGTGGCGGACACTAAAATGTTATTTCTAATCAAATTGGTATGTATGAATGTATCTAAATTATATTCAAAATATTCTAGTATTATAGATGTAAAAATTATTTTTTTTTTTATTACAGTATAAATAGTATACAGTATACACAGTAATATAGTATAACCTATAAAAAGTTTTACAGAACTGCAGTTACATTATTAAATACAGGTACATTATCAGACATTTTTATATAAGTATTTATAATGATATGTAAAACATATTGCAATTTGTAAATACACGTACTTTTGTTTTACAGGTTATGATCTACTAAAGTTAAAGTATAGTGCTAGAACTCCAAATAAATGTAAAAAAGTAGTAGAACAGCATATTGTAATATATTTAATACAGAATTATGATGCAAATTTCAGAAAAATAATAAAAACACGTTTTTGTATTATTTTAAATATTATTCTAATGCTTGTTTCAATACCCTGTATTTTTCTTTGAGTACCGCAAGATTCAGACTAAACGGATCAATGAATTGTACCAAACCAAGGCTTGTTCTGTTCATTAGACATCTCTCTACGGAGTGAGTGTGGGATTTTGTAAAATACTGACAGCGTATAAAGTTATAGCCCAAATTTTTGTATTTTTTTATATTTTATTGAAATTTTTAACTTTAAAAAGCTATAACTTTATACGCTGTCAGTATTTTACAAAATTCCACACTCACTCCGTAGAGAGATGTCTAATGAACAGAACAAGCCTTGGTTTGGTACAATTCGTGGATCCATTTAGTCTGAATCCTGCGGTACTCAAAAAAATAGCATGTTTTATACTGCAGCAGTTTTTAAGAGAATATATCTATTGAGACATATATAAAAAATTATTTTTACAGTTTTTTACATTATAATATTAAATTAAATAATTACTTTACAATTTGGCATAAAAAATCATTCAGTTTTACAAAAAACAAGACATTGTTGTAATAATTATTTTAAGGTGGTTAGGTCCTCTTAATTCTTGCCATGCCTTCAGTCTCTACCACTGATTCGCATTCGCCCAGGCTTACGCCTGTGAGACAGGGAAAATCCGGAATTACACTGAAGGAGAATTCCGGGGAAAAACCTGTCTCGAAACAGCTGGGGTCACGGGTACTTTTTCCGTTGAAAGTAACTCAGAAAAAATCCAAGTGACTTCACCGGGATTCGAACCCACGACCCCTTGAGCGAACGTGTTTCGGGCGCCTAAGCGTGCGCCTTAACCATCTAAGCCACAGACGCTCTACTAGTTTTTTTGCTTATTGTTAATAATATAAGTACACGACGTAAGACGTAACACCACCATCAGCGACCCCATGCACCTGGACACCATTCACGGCATATTTCTATATTCCCGTGTGCAGTACCCGAACCCCACCTGAACAGGTTCTACACTTGATTCTTACACCTTGAAGTTAAGGAGTGCAAACAGCTCTTTCTAGGCACTATTATTAACGTTGTAAAAGTAGAATAAACGACTTATTATACCTTGTGGATAATCTACCCAGAATGATATAACAAAATGCATGTAACCTCTTATAGAGTTCCTGCCAAAATTTGAAACCCAGAATTTACCGATGTTTGAAAAATATCGCCGGTTTCTACTAATAAACCCGACAAATTTCCTAACAGGAACAGCTGTATTGCATATGCTGAATTAACAATAATAGAACAGTATATTGTATACCAAGGGTGCAAAGTGGGCTTTTTAAAAAACTTCAGTAGGATCTACACAACTACTCGAGTAGAGAGAAATATGAGCGCCGGAAGGTGAAACTCGTCCGTCCCCATCAGACTGCCGCGACTTCTCTCCCCCCACTCTATCGGGTTTGGACATGCAGAGTATAGCAGATTTGGGCTCTCTCACCGACTTAGGTAAATCCTACTGATCTGAGTTCAGTAGATTTAATGTTTTTTTTCTCCAAATTCTGCAAACCACACAAGGTAAACTCTCTATGTCCGTGGTGCATACCACACTTTTTGTAACGTGTGTATAGGTTCTCGCGTTTTCCATGACTATAAAGCGGAAAATTTCGAAATTTAATCACGACTGATGACTTTATTGCAAAAAAATAATAGTTAAAACTATTAAATATACTTAGAAACAATGTAAAAAATAAAACAATGGTGTATATAATGAATAAATAAATTAAGAAATATGTATCTTAAGCATAATAAGTCGAGAATGATATTTTTTCCGGAGCAGTCTAAGTGCTCTATGACCTGCATGTGCGCCACGTAGCTACAAGGTGGAACCCTTTTTGTAAGTCATTTAATTGTTTTCTTTTTCACTTTATTATCTTAAACATTTTCAGGGGTCAAACTGATGATTCTGGAAAATTCATGAATTCTCCATTTCGCTCAAAAAAAGTCGCTGTTCCACCCAATGCTATTAGCAGAGTAATAGGTAGAGGAGGCAGCAATATTAACACGATTCGCGCAGCAACTGGAGCACATATTGAAGTAGAAAAACAAAGTAAATCACAAGGAGAACGAATAATTACTATCAAGTGAGTAGAATCTTGTAATTCTTAAGCGTATATACGTAATAGTATATTGTGTACCAAAGGCGTAAGTAGGCTTATTTAGACCAAGTGTGGAGATTGCAGTATAAGTCGAGATGAGTAGCCTAAGCCTAAGGCGACGGATTTTACGAGCTGCAGACGAGCGAGCAAGATAGATTCTTTTGCCCAGATCTTTTAGGTTGCCCAAGAAATGTGACGTTAGGACCGCTTTTTAGATCTAAAAAAGGTGTGAATCGCGCATGTGTTACACACATGTTATTATAGTTAATTTTATCTTAACCTTGCTAAAAGTAAATAATTGGATTAAATAAACGATTCCGTCAAAAATCCGTTAAAATAGAAAAAAATTGATTAAAAACTAATTTTCACGATTAAGCAATTGTTTAGAATAACTGGATTATTTTGCATAATAATTTTGTAGAAAGAGTATTTTGCAGAATGTACTTTGCCTACGGTGCGCAACATAATATAACAAGAGGGAGATCCTGCCACCTATAATATATCGAAAGGCATTTTTATAGATATAGAATAAAGGTAAAATGTTGGCAAATTCTTCTCATGTATAAGTTATGGCCTCATCCTTATAAATTTGTTTTTATTTATGTATTCCAGAAAATGTACAAGGTATGAGGTTCATACCTGTAATCCTGCAGAGGTACACGTAGGTACCTGTTAGCAGGCCTTGTTACAAAAAAGAAAATACAATACAAAAACTTAAAATTAAAACTTAAAACTATTTATATACTATTATTTATATACATTTACTTAAGTTCTTGTAACAAAATTAGTTGCGCACGCGCCGCAATAACAAGTTTATAATTCTATACTTTAACAGTTACATTTTATCCAAGCTTTAATAACTCTCTTTTGCGAGTATTTTTCTATATTCAACGCTTTCAGATCACTTGGGAGCTCATTGATAATACTTTTGTTTCTAGTAACACTATCTGATGCTAAATATTTGTCTTTAAGATCATTGTAATGTGATTTCAGAGATTCTAGGGCGAAAATTTGTCCTATATTTAATGGATTTTTATTCACTAGGAAATTATTTTTATTGACAAGTTTTAAAATTTTGTTCTGAAGCTTTTGTAATTTGTCTCGACTATTACTATAGGCTCCACCCCAAGGTATGATACCATAGCTCATAACGCTATGGAAGAAAGCGTAATAGATCATTCTCAGCGTCTCTGTGGGCATGTATTTAGAAATTTTATAAAAAATATATACTAGGTATTTAGTTTTTTTAATCATATATTGAATATGACTGTCCCACTTTAGATTGCTGTCAAAGACAATCCCTAGATAATTAATATTTTCTACTCTAGTTACATTTTTATAAAAAATTTATTTGAGCTGGAACGCTTCCAATACTACTTCCAAATGTCATGCATACAGTTTTTCCTACATTTAATGACAACTTGTTTACAGCCAGCCACTCAGCTATCACAGATAAAAACTTGTTCATACTAACTAGGGTTTCGAACCAATCATTTCCAGAGGCTATGATAGCAGTATCGTCTGCATACGAAATTATTAACTCAGATGGGACCTCCTTAAATATATCGTTAATGTACATAATGAAAAGCAGCAGCCCCAAGATCGTTCCTTCAGGGAGACCAGTGTTAACTACTAAGCTATCACTCTCAGTACCATCTATTTTGACTACTTGGTATCTCTTACTTAGATAGCTGGATAGAAGATCCAACGCTTGACCCCTGATTTCAATACGATATAATTTTGCAAGTAGTATACTGTGATCTATAGTATCAAACGCTTTTGCCAAGTCTAGGAAAGTTATGATCGTAGGTTTACTCTTATCAAGATTGTTATACAAGTACGTTAGTGATATAATTCAGCGCATCTTTTGTATGAATCCCTCTCATGAAACCAAATTGTTGCTTTGATATTATATTGCATTGTTCAACAAAATCATGTATTCTATTGTATATAATTCGCTTAAACATTTTTGCAACATTGGATGTGAGAGAGATAGGTCGATAGTTCGTGACTTTATTTTTTTCGCCTGATTTATAGATCAGCACTACTTCGGCCCTTTTTAGGGCATCTGTCCATATCGCTTTTTCAATATACTTATTGAAAGTATGGGTCAGAGGACCTGCCATGTGGTTACATAGCAGTTTTAAAGATTTTGCATTTATCTTATCAACTCCCTCATTTTCCAGTTTCAGTGTGTTGATTATGCGTATTATTTCCGCTTACTTGTTGGCTTAATGAAAATCGAAAGAGAATTCATGGCCGGGAGCTTAATTTCACTATTTACTGGTTTAACGATACTTGCACTTAGATTCCTACCTATTTCACAAAAAAAAGAATTCATGTTTTGTGCAATTTGGAATTTGTCCGTAAATTTTTGATCATTTATCTTTATATGATTTATGAAATTATTTGATTTTGTAACTTTTCCGATTTTCATATTTATTATTTCCTAAAGTTTTTTGGGTTATTGGAATTTTTTTGTACAATATTTAATTCATATTTTATTTTGGCATCAGTAATAACCTTATCCAAAACTTTAACATAGGTCTTATACCCTGCTTTTAGTTGTTCATTTCGCACATCTAGTTGTCATAAATTATATAAAAATTCTGTTGTTTTTTACATTTTTCTTATAAACTAAATACTCATTAAGGTGACATTATTATGACTCCATCATTTTTGTTTATCCTACTTTTGTTATAATACGTTTTACATTCATAATCAGAACCATTCGGTTGATACATTTCATAATTAATTTGATAGTTAGACGTTCTATTAAGATTTTGAGTTTATCAAAATTTGCTTTCATACTTCGAATGTTAATATGCATGATTAAGTCTTTTTTATTGTTTATAACTTCATTAAACTTTTCAATATTTCCGCATGTCCTTTCTTTTTGCATCGATTTTTAAACCTATCAAAATAATCAAAATTATTCATTTTTACTATTTTTAATCCTGTTTTTTTTCACTCTTGTTGCTCGGTGTCGATGCAGAGGAATGCAGCTTCAGATGGCTTGGTGGAATTTGTTGATCCCGTTTTGTGAGAGGTCTTCGTTTGAGATTGGTTTCTCGCTTTGTTTTGTTACGTGTAGTGTAATTTTTCTGTTGTTCATTAGTCGCGGTGTTGTGTTGTGCGTTGTTACGTTGAATGTCATTTTCCTGTTGTTCATTAGCTACGGCGTTATTATCATTTGTAGGTACTTTATGCCTATTTGCTAATTTCAAGTTGTAGTAAATCAATTCAGTTGCCGGTAAAGTAGGTTTTATCGGATAATCGATAGAGTCAATATATCTATCAATTTTCTTTTTCAAAATACTGCAAAGCTTAGGGTCATGGGTGCGATATTTTGCGTCTAACTTTAAGTTGAGTTTTGCATTGCTATAGTAACAGTTTATGCACCTTGCATAATCTTTATCACAATCACAAGTATTATGCTTTCCAGAGCATTTCAAACACAGAATCGTATTTTGACATTTCTTGGCATTGTGTCCAAATCTACCGCACTTGAAACATGGACAGATGTTGACTAAGTCATAGGCTTTACATTGCTGATATCCAACAAAGATTTCGTTATTATTTTCTCGTACATGCTTGTAGATTTCAGCTGGGACTTCCATTATGACCGTACTCAAGCTGGTATGATTAGTCTTGTACATGTGTATAGCTTGGCCTCGTTTTTCAAATTGACTGAAGTTCCTTTTATTGATATCCGTCTCGATATCCGTAATTTCCATGTTTGTGTGATTATCAATACCTACTATCTTGTTCTTCGGATTTTTTAGTTCATTCTTCATGATATTACAGTGGTTCAATAACTTTTCTTTTAGTTTTTTTCTTGTAGTCTACGAGGTGCATAATATTTACTAATCATCATCATCACAAAGTTAAAGTAATAATTTCGAAAAGTGTAACTATCTTATTTTTCATAATTATCAGTTATGATTGATTCTAGCTTACCTGCTGATCATTAATGCTTGACCTTTTCAAAACTTATTTCACTACATTCACTAACGTATATATTGATGCGAATATATGGAGAAACTTTTGTAAGCTATAAACATTTGACAATTCTTTTAAGAATTACTTACATTTTTAAGAAGAAATAAGTATCATAATACAAAGATACATCAGATTTATGAGCATGGAGCCATAACTTATAGTTGCCAACATTTTACCTTGTGAGAGGTTTTTTTTCAAATCGATTTCACACCCGTTTAATAGGATTAACCAAACTTCTAAAGAAACAGCTTTGACGCAGACGAACTGTCGAGAGAATGCTACTGCAATGCGGTTGTTTACAGTGGTTCCAGCCTGACTATGTAGTTAAATATTGTTGCTGTAATTTGGCAAGCAGAAACAGCGTAGTATGGGCTTTCGTCAGGTGTCACGAGTATGCGAAGCTTGAGGCTGGTCAGGCTTCCAGCGCGGGCGATCTTCATCGATCGTCTGACGCGCCGCCTGGGAGCTGCTACAGCTCTTGCTCGAGCACGGACACGCGGACTTCTTTATCTTAGTTTTAAGCGCAACGTGACGCCTGCTAAACGTCGGAGCGGCTCCGCGATTGTCGTTGCTGCGCTCCTTAGTCGTGGCAAATTCTGTTGTACCGATGATATGTGCAGAGGCCTGATCGAGTTGGCGTCGCAGCTACTTATGTCGAGGTTTAAAGAGCTGTAACAGAGAAAGGTAGATCTTGTCGTTCATTTTGGCTTATTCTGGAGGGACAAACGCTTAGGAAGGCTCTGTACGAATCGAACAAACAGCATCAGACGTAGAGGTCGTCTTTGCAATCGATGGGGTCATCGTCAAGCTTGAGCGATCAGAACTCATAAAGTTGAAGACGAGCTTATACAAAGGGGCCGCTGATCACACTATTGGTCTCGTTCTTGATATCGCAGTCCAGTACGTCGGTGTGATTTTTCAATGTGTCTAGTCCATCTTCCTCGCGTCCTAGTGGTTCTTCTCGTCCCTGAACTCGATGAGATCGTTGACATAGTCGTATCCCGCCTCTAACTTGTTTCTAAGCTGCGGAAGATCAAGAGGAAAACATTGTATTCCTTGGCTCATTTCGGAAAAGCAATAGCGTATGAACTTGCGAAAGAACAGAACAATCGTGTTCTTACTTATTAAAGAGCTGTTTCCTCTGCCTTTGTGTATCGCGTTATCATGTTGCAGTCAGCATATCCTAGAGCTATTGATCAGCCTCTACTTTTCAGTCCATCGATGTGAGCCAAAGGTTTCGAGACGTTCCCAGTTAATATAGAGCATGCTGCTGTATTTACTCTGTACCAAACATTCACACGTTGTGTATGATATATTTACGCGAGAGCTTGCATCGCATCCTGGCTGGCGCTCTCAGCGCTTATTAGACACATTATAATTCTTGTCGAGCGGTACACTATCGGAAGCACGAGCGCTCTTCAGCAAACGTATAACCACGTACACAGACTGACTTAAGAGAGTTCGATTATAGAGCGAGTCTTCATACCCGTACACCTACAAGCTCCGATACACCGCACTGTTTTAGGCTATGTTTGATGTTTACACCGTTACACGAGTACCGATGCATGCTGCTGCTGCGTGAGCCTCTTTCAGCTACATAACATATCTTGTGTTGTTGTACTGTAAGATGAGAATCGCACATGACCAAAATTTTAAAATATTATCGCAAATTAATTTTTGATCATAATTATTTTGCTAATAGAGACATTTTTGAAGCAAAATATTATGATTATTAGAAAGTTCTCATTAAAATCTTCAAGATACATTACTCAAACATAAGCATCGAATACATATCAGACAAAAGTCATTTAAGACAATAAAATGCATTTAGGTTAGATAGCAAATTCAAAGTATAATAGTGTCGCGCTGCTCCCCGACGGAACAGTGTGTAAAAACTTATACTTGCCCCTCGATATGAAAAATATTTACAATGAAATAATGAATTTATCGGTCTCCAAAAACTAAAAGAATGAAATTACCAGAATGAAAATGCAGTTACATCAAATATATTATAATATATCCGACCAACTGACATCCTACAGAGATGCACTCAGCATCTGTTCGTAGGTCTGGTCTAATAACAATATATATATATATATATATATATATATATATATATATATATATATATATATATATATATATATATATATATATATCTTTGATATAAAATTTAGAAAAGATTTTTGAAAAAATAATATACGAAAGGGTGTATAACTTTTTAGTAAAAACTAAAATATTATCTACACAGCAGTTTGGTTTTGTCAGAGGCAAAGGATCCACGGATGCCTTAGAATATTTAACAAGTGTCATATATAAAAAAAATAGATAAAAACAAACCAATAATTGTAACATTTTTGGATTTTGCAAAAGCCTTTGACACTGTAAATCACGAAATTTTATTAGACAAACTAGTTTGTTATAGAATAAGGGGAAAGGCAATTGATTTATTTAAAAGCTATCTTTGTGGAAGGCAACATAAAGTAAAAATTAAAAGTAATGTTAGCGAATATCGTGATATATATATATATATATATATATATGTATATATACACTTCGAACAGATGCTGAGTTCATCTCTGTAGGATGTCAGTTGGTCGGATATATTATAATATATTTGATGTAACTGCATTTTTATTCTGGTAATTTCATTCTTTTAGTTTTTGGAGACTGATAAATTCATTATTTCATTGTAAATATTTTTCATATCGAGGGGCAAGGTAGCACCCCATGGCAAGTATAAGTTTTTACACACTGTGCCGTCGGGGAGCAGCGCGACACTATTATACTTTGAATTTACTATCTAACCTAAATGCGTTTTATTGTCTTAAATGATTTTTGTAAATTTGATATGAAAGATATAGGTCTATAGTTGGAAACCTTACATTTATCCTCTGCTTTGTAAATTGGTACAATGTCCGCTTTCTTAAGAGCTACTGGCCAAATAGATTTTTCTATACACAGATTAAATATACGGACTAACGGTTCTAACAAATGTGTAGTAATTACTTTTATTGTCTTCAATACTAATGCCATCTACCCCTCCAGATTTATCTTTCATATTGGCTATGATTCTTTTAATTTCTATATAATTTGTATGTCTTATAAAAATTGATTTTTTATTATTTTCCGGTTCTTTCAAAATTATATTTTCTGGAGTTTGTATTTTTTGGCTTAGCTTAGCTCCTACTTCACTGAAGTAAGTATTCATTATATTAACTATTCTACGTGGATGCGTTGTTTTCTGATTATTCTCATCATAGATTTCATGAATAATATTTTCCTGATTTTTATTTTTACCAAGTTTTTCTTTTATAATTGACCATAACTTCCTAGGATTGTTTCTATTATGTTCAACTTGTTCTTTTTCGTATTTAATTTTCCTATCTTTGATGAACTTGTTTAATATTTTTCGATATATCATATACTGAACTTTTAGTTGCCTATTATTTGGCTCAAGTTTCCATATATTATACAAGTGCTCTTTTCTTTTACAAGACTCTAAAATAGCTTTTGTAATCCATTTTTTCCTAGGTTTATTCTTATTTTTATGTCTAAATGATTTTTTTTTATTGTAGCTTTTTCTATACAATATTTTATGAAGCTTATTAAGTTGTTTACGGCCATTTCAGGATCCTGCATTGATGTGATTTCATTCCAATTTACACCATTGGCAACTTCACTCAATTTAGAGTAGTTTACGTAGTTATAGTTTTCATTTAATTCTTTTTGAATTTCTAATTTATCTAAATTTATAAATAATGGATAATGATCAGTGTAGGAGATTTCTAACTTAAAAGATGTGAACCAAGAGCGTTAGTTTTTATAAAAAAATTATCAATGCAAGTCCCTTCATTTTTATTATTTGAAGGTCCAGTTATTCCTTGAAAGCAAGGTGTGAATCCCTTTTCAAGATAATTATTTAAGAGTTCTTTACTATAATCATTTATCTCTAAAAGATCTATATTATAATCTCCAACTATAATGTGATTGGCTACTTTGGTAGATTTAATCAAGTATTTTTTTAGGTTCAGTATAAATTCCGATTTGGGCAGATCATGCGATCTATATAATGCTGATATATCAAAACTCATAGTAGCGTTCACCTTAATAGTGGATTTTATAATTCTTAGTTTACCTTCCTCGATAATTTCTGTGTTATTTATAACATTATCTTGTATGTACATTATTATCCCATCTGCTTTGTTTATCCTACTGTTATTATAATATATCTTATAACCTTTTATTTGGTATATCTGATACGAATTCAAATTCCAAGATTCAGCGCATACTATTATAAGTGGTTTGACTTTCAAAGTCTCAACAAATAATTCTAAATTTACAAAGTTTGCATCAAGACTTCTTATATTCATATATAATATTACATTATTATAATTTTTTAAACCATTATTGAGAGTCTGAAAGTCTACAATACTAGTTTCTTCCAGTATAATTTCATTAAAGTCGTTGGTTTCCATTACTACCGCTGACTCGTTTGATGTTTTCTAATGCTGGCGATGTTATGATAGATGACACTGATGAGCTGGAATGCAGTCGCTTAGGTTTAAAGTTATCCACTTTACCTACGTATCTTGGTATCGTAGGCATCAACGAGTAATCAGTCATGTCGATACTTCTTTTTATTTTCGTCTTCAGGATTTTGCACAAGTTGGTATCTGTAGCCACGTGTTGCGTTTCGTAGTTAGTGTTATAGTTGTTATTACTATAAACAAAATTGGCACATGCAATATTATTATTATTACACGCATTAGTTTTATGATTTCCCGCGCATCTTAGACAGATGGCATTATTTTCGCATTTACTTGCATTATGGCCGAATCTTCCACAGTTAAAACACGGTTTTGCATTTATGACATCATATGTTTCATTAGCGATTACCGTCACCTTTTCTTTTTATTTTGCTACTACCACTACTGCAATGTCATATGCTATTTCTACAACTTCTACAAGTTCTAGTGTAAGTACTTTATCGTACATGATGTTCCAAAATAATGGGCCAAGCACTGACCCCTGTGGGACTCCTCCGGTTACTTTATAGGTTTTTTTGCTGTTCTTTGTGTCATACAAAATGGTTCTGTCTTCCAGGTAGTCAGACATAATCCTTCTTATATATGCGAGTACCTCTTTTTTCCTTAGTGCCTCGTGTATCTTGTTCCAGCTAGCTGAGTTTAACGCATTTTTAACATCCAGTGTAACAATAGCATAGTACTTCTTGGCTTCTCCCTTCCATCTTTTCCTTTCTATTGCAGTTCTAGCGGTGTCGACTATTAAGTTTACGGCGTCAAGTGTAGAGCGTTATTTCCCAAAGCCGTATTGATATTTCGCAAGACTACCTAGATCTCAAATGACTTGGTCCATTTTAACGCCGATTATGCGCTCTAAGATCTTACCTGGGGTGTCCAGCATTCAGAGTGGTCTGTATAGGCAGCTTCTCTAGGTGGCCTATCTCCTTTTGGTTGTAGTACGAGGCTTTGCCTCTTCTAGTTCTTTGGAAACGTCCCTTGTTTAAGACATAAATTGTACAGATCCACAAAGACATCGGGACGTGCCTGTATAGCTTCTTTCAAAGCAATATTGGGTATGCCATCCAGGTATACTATGAAGCCTTGTTGTTATCAGTTCTTTTGTTATCAGCTGAGTAGTTTCCTTATCATAATCCATCGTGATTTTCGTCGTCGCTTTTCCGTTGGACCGCTGTTTTAATATTCCTATCTTCATTATTATCGCTTGGTGGTGTGTATTTTTTTTTCTCGGAGAACCTTGTTTATGGGGTTGTGGGGCAAAAAGCTTTTGCTCGCTCCTGATTGATGTAGTCGTCATCACCATAGTCATCCTTCAGTTTTTGCGTCGCACACACACGCGTACATATTCAGTCTTTTCGTCTTCTTCTGTCTTCTTTGTCTTTCCTGACTTTTTTGAGAATGTCTACTGCATAGTTGTTGACTGCGCACCATCCATCCTCTGAAGTTAGCACGGCTGTCATAATCGACTCTGGAGTTACTCTGATCTGAAGGCAACTCTCAAGTTCTTTTCGCTCCTGATATTATTGTGAGTACTCGCAAAAGACGTGCCCAACATCCTCTGTTGCATCCGAACACATTGGGCAGTTTGGACAGCCGTCTAGTTTGAACTGGTATGTGCAGTTACGCCTGGAAACATCTGTTTCTAGTCAAAAACTGCGCGAGATAGTAGTTAGCTTCTCCATGTCTTCTTCCAGTCTAGTCTTTTATCCTTGGTATAAGGCGATGAGTCCATCGCCTCTTGCCACTAGCGTCCCATCTTATTTGCCATTCAGCTATCGTCTTCTTTCTTGCGGAATTCAAGATCTCCTTCTTGCATTTGCCACTGTATTCCAATGCAAAGAAACATTGACAAAAAAAACAAATAAATAAAACAAGAAAAAGGTGCTAAAAAGAAAAAACCCGTTACTAATTCTTTGGCACGGAGTTTCCTCCAAGATTATGTATTGATTTAATATCAGAATTTTTTTACTTCATATATAATTCTTTGAAGTTTTTGTATTTTTTGACATTCTTCACGATAACACGCGCCAATTGCCAAAGAGGAACAAACAGAAAGACTCCGGATCTGCTTCATGAAAGTACTTGGAATTAAAGTAGTCTATATAGTTATACTAACCTTCAATAATCATGATTTTTTAAGAAAAGTTTATCATTTAGTTTCCGAGTTATAATGGTTAGGATAGTTTGCGAAACGAATCTAAATTTTTTGTTAATGCTATCAAAAATTCGTATTACAATGTCTTTGTACCACAAACAAATCCAGTGTCTGTTTGTACTAGAACCAACAAAAGTCTTTGAATATATTCTTTATGTCTATTAAGGGGCTGTCGGAGGAGCAGCCGAGCGGTGTCGCTGCAACGTCCAAGTGACGCTTCACAATTCACAATCACAATCACAATTGAAGAACAGATACAACAGAACCGCATACTTAAAAAAATCGTTCTTTACCACCCTTCCTTTTATCCTTACGTAATAGTAACTCTTGCAACACATGGTATAAAGTGTATATTTTTGACGTAGTATTAGAATTACGATAAATATACCTATCAAGGCACGGTGACGGTATGCGGTTCTGTTGTATTTATTATTCAATCGGGATTTTGCCACCTTACCGCAGCGCCACTTTGACGTTGTGGCGACACCGTTCGGCTGCTCCTTCGACAGCCCCTTAATAGGTTAAATATTTGACAATCGTTGAACATTAACTGCAGATTGCATATTAATAATCGAGTAAATTTTCAAAATGGTGTTAAATTCAAATATATGGTTATCATTTAATTTAATTTTAGAATTAGAATTATTTTCGATTCCTTTTAAAATAAGTACATCCATAGTATCATAAATGTAGCATAAATTATCGTAAACAGCAAATAATTTTTTATTTTTATTTTCATCAGGTATTCCTGCACTAATTAATTGGTTTAAGTGATTTGCAGCATAAATTATTTTAACTCTTGTTTAAACAAATGTCACATCGATAGTGACGAATTGACGTAGAAAACCATAAAATTTTAATATATAACAAAATCACGACAATATTCTCGCCAATGATAAATAACTATATGCATAGATAACTTTTTTGATAATATTAAAATTTCACATTGCTTACTAGATAATAATGAGACATATTTTTCTATTTGTTTACTAAATCATCTCCGATGACTGCTGGTGACGATGCACAGGTGCATCGTCAGGAGGGAACGCCGCTGCCTACTGTTCTCACGCGCAAAGATGCATCATGTGCATCTTTGTACACGTGACTGTTCGCCGTCGACGTGTCGCATCGACGGCGGAGCGGGCAGATCACCGGCGACTATGACACGGAGCAGAGCTGCTCTCTTATCTGCAATAAACGACAGTAACATTATTCCTGCGTTGATCACTACGCTCCCGGACCATCGCTACCCATCACCCCGTGCTCATCGTGACATTTGGCATCCCAAGCGGGTCTCTGGCACAGACGTAGTAGTACAAGAGTTATAAAACCAAACTTCGTATTTTGTGAAAATTTTTCTGAGTTTGTGGTGTCCGTGTTGGAAGTGCCTCGACTTGGCACAAGGATACAGCTACGTGTATAGTATCCTTATACACTTAGTCGCCGAGGCTCGGGAGAACACCCGAGCTACTAAACTAAAATCATTTAGGCCGTCAGGATCTCGCTGCAATCTCCTTACCAAGAAGAAGGTTAGCGACGGCCGCAAAAGAAGACGTAAGTCGATGGGAGCCCAGCACAGCTACCGAGCAGTTATTTCTAACAATAAGGTACGCCGAAGCCAGCTGGTCTCCACCGAGTTGGCAAATCTGTCTGGTACAGTTTGACTCTCAAGGCCAGTCTACAGTTTGCCGCTACACGTGTCGAAGCAAAAGCAGGGCACCGAAAATTACGGCAACATCGACTTCCGCAAGCTCCTGTAACCTCAAAGTCAACTTGGACCAACAAAGCCAACCTACGGCCCACAAAACCCACTTGGGCTCACGATCAGCCGTGCCTCCAGCAGCCGCCCCGCGCAGTTCAGTCGTCAACGCGGACCAGCCGCTGACGCGTGTGACCAGCCGTACCTCCAGCAGCCGCCAGCGCCCACGAGCAGCTACCAACATGCGTGCAGTGCTGCTCCTACTAATGTAAGTCTCTTTCGTTTGTTTATTGTAAGAGCAGCTCGGCTTTTACATCTCGCGTCGCGTTTCTTATTTTCATAGCGCGTCAGTGTTAATTCCTAGCTCAGAGTGCACCGGGCACTAAGGCACCGCCCGAATTATTCGATACACCGAAATCCGCGTTCGGCCTCGGAGCTCGGAAAAGCACCGCGAGATCAAGAGCGTCCCGGAGCAGCATTTTAATAAGCAGTTCGAGATCGCGGCCAAAACGATGAGTACGCATATGCTCAACACGCCGTGCTCGCGCAGGGCAACGGTGAAAATGCTGATTCTAAAAAGAGAGGCGAACGTTATGGGACACATCGTAGGAGGGCTCATTGAGACTGATCCTGCCAAAATTCACGCTAAGGTCAATTACCCGACGCCGACAGATGCGAGAAAGCTGAAACAGGCACTGGGCTTATTTAGCTACTATCGCCGATTTATAAACGGGGTTTCCAAAATAGCATACCGGCTGTTTCTTCTGCTTCAAAAGGACGCAGAGTTTACTTGGGGCGAGGAAAAAACTCAGCCTTTGACACGCTGCACAAGCGGATGTCTGAGGAGCCAGTCCTAAAAGCGCCCGATTTAACGCAGCCATTTATAGTTACAACGAATGCCCAGATGAAAGAGGCCCGATTTACGGTTTCACCAGTTAAAAGTAGCGCTGACGGGCTACGACTTATGAGTTCCAGTTTGGAGAGTTCAACAGACCGAGCCATCGTCAAAAAGAAATGCGGCGTGAGCGCAATAATTTTTCCGAAGGGCAAAACTCTCGCAAATTCAGAACGAATTCGACGACTTTTACCTTTGTCGCGCTCTGCAGGACGTGCACGAAGGCGACGAAAAACCGTCTACGCGCCGGACTATTTCGATTATGTTTGGTACAAGAGCATCCTAACAAACGTCACGTTAAAGAGGTTAGGCAAAAATCGCCTCTTCCTCGAGGAACGCGAACGCTCCTCGCATTAGAGAAGCTCTGCGCAAGTCCATTCGAGCTTGCGCTGACGCACTCGCGGCACGTCAATCGAGCCCATCGCAGGAATTCAACGTCACCGCGGATTCTGACGAATCCATGCGTAACATAATTTCGGCAATTTCGGACTCAGCAGCGAGCTCCTGTATTCTACCGAAGATCCGATAGTACGTCATCTACGTCGCTGGCACCGATCGCGAAACGCGCAACACAAAGAATTCGCAGAAAAGCAAAGAGCAGACGCCACCAGAGCCGAGTAGCTCTAGCAACGACGAAATGACTCTCCGCGAGGCCCTGTCAGGGAAAACCGCCGACTCAATCGAGCCGCTGCAGGTATTCTTTTTCCCTTATCTTAATAAAAATCATATACTCGACCCCTTCCAGGCCGGTTTCCGAAAACACGACAATACATAAACAGCGTTATTAAAATTGACCGACGACGTACGCATGGCGATTGACAAAAAGAAGGTGACGCTTATGCTGCTGTTTGACTTCAGCAAGGCCTTTGATACCATCTCACCTTCCAAATTACTATCTAAACTAAGACAGCTAGGGTTCCCTATGGCGGGTCTCTTGTGAATTAAATCATATTTACAGGCGCGATTTCAGATGGTAATTTTGAATAAAAACGGAACCTTAGAATAGTTTAAAACCAATCTAGGAGTTCCACAGGGTTCTATCCTGGGACGCCTGCTGTTCAGTCTCTATGTCAACGACATGCAAACTATACTCGACGGTACCACAATTAAACGCAGACGACAAAGATAATTTCTTGGACGGCGTGGCTCGACTAACAGAAGCAACACGGCTGGTTTCTGGCTGGACGGAGAGCTCTGGTCTGCTACTCAACTCGGGCAAAACCAAGTATTTTTCGGGTCCATGAAGAACGTTAATGATATTAAATCATGGAACTTGCCTGGGGTTCTGTTGCCGGATGGAGTGATACAACCACACATTGACTACTGTACTGTGACCATCCTGGACGCGTCGAACGAACAGTGAATACAGTTACAGAGACTGAGAAATTCATGTGTGAAATTCATCTTCGGAGTTAAAAGATATGAACATATCAGTCCCTACCGGAAGCGTCTTGAATGGCTTTGCACCGATTCCAGAAGGCTCTACATTAAGGCCATTCTTCTATACAGAGTAATTCGGATCGGTGAACCCTCGTATCTGGCCTCATTTTTCAGCAAACACAAGCCGAGACCCTCCGTAGAGGAGTTCCTCCGGCACTAAGCATCCCTACCGTGAGCACTAAAACCGGGGCTAGGGCCTTCCAGGGTGTTCGGTTCTGGAACTCTTTTCCTTTTACTCTGCGTAGCCTACTATCACTCGCCTCCTTCAAAAGGGTACTGCGACGGCACCTGAATCGTAGCGACTTTGAGCCCTCTGGCGCTGTATTTTTATTCTAGTCAGACTTGGTCCTTAGACCGTAACTTAACTTCTAAGCATAGTGCAATGTAGATAGGTCACTTGAGCTCCTCGATAACGACCCTTAATATTATATATATTCTACATATTTTACTGTAATGACGAAGCCAAAAATCTTGTGCAATATTTTTATTCTATTTTATAAAGGAGGTGTTATCACTCTTGTAGGGCTTAAAATGATTAAAATTGTACTGTGATATTTCATTGATATACTTGTGATAACTACCTGATTGCTGTGATAAGACATTGTGATAATTGCGTGTATTTTTCTATGTATTCTATTTATTTGTGTATTCTGTGTATTCTATATATTATGTATATGTTATGTATTTACTATTTTGCCGTGAAGGCGAATAAATCTATCTATCTATCCCTCACGCCGCACGGTGTGAAAAAAATTGTTTTGTATTAAAACCTAATATCTCACGATTGAGTGAACGGAATTGAATGAAATGTTGTTAGAGTATAGTTTGAGTTATGTGGAATAAGAGAAAAATATTGGGAAGGCCCACAATAGTTCTCGGGGGCCCCAAAATTCAAGGAAAAAAGGGCCATTTTGCGATTTTAGCGAAAAAATCTTTGCCCTTTTCAATATTTATAATATTTTCTGGAAAAAAACTATGCGACAAATTTTTGTCTACTAAACTTTAACTTTAATATTTTTCTCTTATTCCACATAACTCAAACTATACTCTAACCAAATTTCATCCAATTCCGTTTACTTAATTGTGAGATATTAGGTTTTAATACAAAAAAAATTTTGTTTACACCGTCCGCCGGCATCTCGCAAAGCCCAAGCCTCCCGAGCGCAGGTGACGTGAGCCCACGAATTCCTCCTTCGGGAAGAATCATAGACGTTTCAACAAACAGACCAATTCAGCCTACCTAGACCAAACCGCCAGCCAGCAAAAATCCAAACGGCAGAGTCGAATTGCTGATTGCGCCCAAAAACTTCACAGGCGGCAGCCGTTCCCTTAGGGCTTAGATAACGCCCATACTCAGGCAGACTCGGATCGAAAGCCTCGCCTGCCGCGAGTTCCGCCCGATCTCCTGCTGCGAAAGCTCCTCCGACAGCAACAGGGGGGGACTTGCGCTACGAGCCGCATCGTGCGCATCGTCCCGAACATCGGTACTCTCCTCCCGATTTCCTGGTGCGAGAGCACCTTCGGCAGCAGTGAGTTGGTCCTGCGACACAGGCTGCGAATCAAACTCCGAGCTCAGAGAGGCAAGCTCCGGAATAGCGGCGCGCTCCACCGAGCACTCACGCGGCCGCCCCTCGAGTCCTTGACCACGCCCGGGTGCGACGGAGTTATAGGCAAAAAGCCGACGCTGCTCCAATAAACGGGCCCCGTGTCCCAAGAACAAGAGATCGAGCTCAGCTGAAGCCGCGCGCTCCAGTGATGGCTCGCGCTGCGCGACTGCAAGCCTTTCCTCGCGCGCATCGACGAAGTAGTGACTAAGTAGCAGTCGCAGCTTCCAGTCCCGGCAGCTCCGCAGCGGCCGCTGCAGTATACGGCTTATTGGCTGGAGAAATTAAAACAAAGCGCAGCTAGTCCACGGGATACTTAATCCCTAACCGGCCAGCGTGTTAACACTCACTTCTAGCAGGCGTTGTCGACACTTTTCAATTGCTTTCTTTTATGACTCGCGTCGTTCCCGAGGCACACATGGAGCAGCGCACAGCCGATGTGCTCGGAAAAACCCCAAACCCATCTCAAGCCTACGCTAATCTCAAGAGATGATGGATAGAAATAAGGCCTAGTCCAATACGGGCGAGCAGCAGCTAGGCGAGCGGATATCTGGGGTCGTCATAAAAATTTTATAATGCAAAAACCGCGTGACGCGCCGGCACACACACTGTCACTACAATACATTTAATAAAAAATGGCATAGATCAGTTGAAATAAGGCCAAGGGCGTGTCAGTATGCACCGATGCCCGGGCCATTGACCGTGCGCTGCATAAGCCTCCTCGGCTTCAGACCCGCGCCGCAGCACAACGCGTAATACGCGAGAACTATAGCAGCAACGGCAGTACAGCATGCCCTGCACCTCGTCTCCTGGCCGAGCCCACTTAACTCGATGGGTAAGAAGTACTGAGGTTTCCGAACTCCAACTGCATAGCGCCGGGGCTGGGACGACCCATTATTCCGATATCAGTACATTAGGACATTGATGGGCTGAAAAGAGAGTGATAAATACCTTGTTTATCCCTATGTAAACTTGAGAACCACACAGGAATTGTACTTACACGGCCTATGGGGTACGTGACGTGCATCATGAAATAAATTTCTCCACGTAGTGCACATCGTGGTGGATGTTCGGGATAACGGCAGCAGGATCTGGTGCCGCCAGGGTGAAATCAACCGGACGGCTGCCAACCTGCAAATACAAAAATTTAATTGTAAGATTTAATTGTAAGAATGTTGGTTTAAACGATAGTTTAGATAGGCAGTCTGTTTCGAGATTATCCATGACTATGTCAGCGAAGAAATCGGAAATCGGAGAGCCGTTTGTTGTATGGAACAGCTGTTTGTAAAATTTGCCATCCAATTGAAAAATCGTATTCTCCATAAGTAATTAAGGTTGGCTTGTGAATTACTTATGAACAATAGGTTTTTTTAATTGATGTAGACCCTCGCAGGTCAAGCATAGCCAGGGCACCTAATAGCCAGCCTATTCGTTTTTAGATTCCTTAAATACTTTTATATCTTATTTAACAGTACGGTAGGCACTCTGACCCTCGTATTTTTAATCGAGGTCAGAAGTCGGGCATACTGACCGACCTTAGCTTGTAGAACCTGCGACGCTTGCTCCCGCTGCATACCCGGGAAGCAGTAAGACAGTCGCCTTATCTTTTAGAACGCCTATTAATTTCAAGTCATTCTTTACAAATAAAGATTTACAAGCTTACAACCACCTCATTGTATTTCAATTTCTGCTGAAACTATACTATGTTGCAATTAAGTAAGAAATCTCGTATTTAGGAGCTCTGTCTATAATACTGTAAAACAGTAGCAGCTGTTAATCACACACAACATTCGCGCTTTACACACACACGCGCACGCACGCACGCACCCACACACAGTATGTCATCAAAAAAGAGGTAGACTTTGGTATTGTGTGCGAACAATATAAGGATCTAGACGAACCATCGTGGGAAATGGACACTACGGATAAAGCAGCGATCTGGGCATGTGCAAACGTTGCTTTCTGTGGAAAAATGGAGAGCCGTGAAGAAGAATTAATACGGGCTCAGGTAGCAGGTGTCACTATTTACAGCTGCTACGCTTCACCTTACGCTCCAATCGAGCAGTTCGAACAACTGCTAGATCAGCTCATACAAGACGCAGTAGGGAGAAAACTAGTGTAACGAAAAACAAAAGTATTATAATTACTAAAAATAAGAAAAGAATCAGTGAAAAGAATAGCTTCAAAAAAGCAATAGTTATTTTTAATGCGCTACCAAATGACTTGAAAAATGTGCTCAAATGAAAAAAATCAAAAGCTTGATCAAAGTAAACTCTAAGAAAGTGATACTATCGCGCGCGCGTGTGTATGTGTGTGTGTGTGTGTGACAAAACCCATCCCCCTTATGGCCAGGTAACAAAACACCCAGCCGTAAAAAGAAACGCCCTTTTTGCCTTTATCGACACTTGGTAAAGGTGCCTAGCTTCATCTTCTATTCCCCGGTACCACGGTCAGGCAATGCTTCGCGAGGGGGGGGGGGCGAAAGGCTTTCGTCCGCTTCTGATTGATGTAATCCTCATCACTATAATCATACTTCATTTTCTGCGTCACACACACGCACGTACATACTCAGCCTCTTCGTCTTCTTCTGTCTTCTTCGTCTTTTCTGACTTTCTTGAGAATGTCTGCTGCATAGTTGCTGACTACGCAGCATCCATCCTGTGAGGTCAGCATGGCCGTCATAATCGACGCAGGAGTTACTCTGGTCTAAAGATAACTCTCAAGTTCTTCTCGGCCCTGATGATATCGTAAGCACTCGCAAAAAACGTGCTCAACATCATTTGTTGCATCTGAACATATTGGGCAGTACAGACGGTCCTCTAGTTTGAACCGATGCAGGTACGCCCGGAAACATCCGTGCCCGGTCAAAAACTGCGCGAGGTAGTAGTTAACTTCCCCATGTCTTCTCCTAATCCAGTCTTTTATCCTTGGTATAAGGAGATGTGTCCATCGCCCTTTTCCACTAGCGTCCCATCTTGTTTGCCATTCAGCCATCGTCTTCTTTCTTGCGGCATCTCAGATCTCCTTCAGGTAATTGTAGCTTTAGTACCCCGTCGTATATATATATATATATATATATATATATATATATATATATATATATATATATATATATATATATATATAAGTAGGATTAAATCCAGGAGAGCGAATCCACGATCTTTGTAGTTAGTCTTTATGCTGCCCCACTCCACAGCCCATGCATTGAAGTCGCCTGCAACCAAGACCAGTTTCCTTCCTACTGCGTCTTATATGAGCTGATATAGCAGTTGTTCGAATTGCTCGATTGGAGCGTTAGGTGAAGCGTAGCAGCTGTAATCAGTGACACTTGCTACCTTTGCCCGTATAAATCCTTCTTCACGGGTCTTCGTTTTTTCACAGAAAGCAACGTTTGTAGATGTCCAGATTGCTGCTATACCTGTAGAGTTTATTTCCTACGATAGTTCGTCTAGATCCTTATATTGTTCGCACACAATATAAGGATCTAGACGAATTATCGTGGGCTACGTCTACCTCTTTCTCGCGGACATACTGGTTGAGTAGATCCTGTGCTGTCTCACAGTTGTTTGGATTAAACTGCACTATCTTTATTTTTGTTGTTTCTTTAGTTCTATTAATGTGGCTCGGTAGGCTGGGAATGTATAGCTACCAGCTGCATGGTCACTCTTTAATTCTGTATTTTTTTCCCGGCAGAGAATGCAACTCAGCTCATTCGTGCAACTTTTTGCTGTGTGTCCTTCCGTTTCGCACATAGAACAGCATTTACTGCTGTCGTACGTCGTTGTAAACTTTTTTGCGATATGGTCAAAACCCAGGCATTTATAGCATCTAGGTGGTCGCATCTCTTGACTAATCTTCCTGATTCTGCAATTAACTCAACCTACTCTGAGCTTTCCCCTTGAGATCGCCTTTTGGATAATCTGGGCTAGCAGCTGTACAACGGCGGTCAGCTTATCTTCATAAGTTTTTCGGAGGGTCTTTACGGATGTCTCCTCTACTACTCATTTTTTTTTTTAACATTTCTACTTAGGGCTTCTAAAATATCCTGTTTAGAGGTAAACATGCCAAGGTCTTTTATTTCAAAGACCACTTTATGCTGAAGTCTCTTGATTGTAGCTTTTTCTACCAGTACCGCTTTTACTGCTTCTTGAAGTCCTTGCGTTTCACGTTTTTGGTGCGTCGTAGCTCCAAGAAAAGTTCTCCTGCCACCGTTTTGCGTATCTTATTTACGCTGTTACCAAGCACCGTCAGGTTGGGGTCCGCTTTTATTTTCTTTAAAATATGAGCGTACGAATTTTCCTCAGCCGCTTTTATAACAAGTGCATAAGACCTGGTGGGTCTCTCTCGTGGTTTTCTGGTGACATTTTTGTTCTTGGCACCAGTGCCTTCATGTATCTCCTTTTTCCTTTTCTTTTTTTTCTTTTTCTCCTCTCTGGCGATAATCTCCTGCCAGGGTGGGTTTGCCTTTTCTTCCGATGACACCGATGATTGGCTTCTTGGTGTGACTACCACAGAAGCTACTTCCTTATCTTTCCTTATCCTATTAGCGTATTCTTCTTGTCGCTCTTTTAGCTCGCTTGGTGGCATTACCTTACGCTTATTCAGCGTTCTTGTTGTCACCGCATTTGATATGTCTATTGTCTGTGATGCCTTGTCCTCCTGGATATGCTGCTGGTTCGGTAACATTTCCGCTTTACTTAGCATTAATTCAAGGCTCTCCTTGCTCTTTTCCAGCGCCACTTGCCTTCTTTCAAGCCGCTTAACCTGAATCATAATCGCTGATAGATCGCTTTAAACATACTTATGAATGTTGGATGCGTTTGACACAACATTACCATAGAGTCCAGCCTGTCTCGAATCTTCTCCCACATGCTTTCTTGTTCTCGCTCAGCATCCCGGATTGTATTTCAGATCTCGAGAGCTCCTTTTCCTGCTTTCTCTCCTTGCTCGGTTAAATTATCCATTCTCGATAATAGTCTTCATCCCGGTATTTGTCCGACCACCCTTGATCCTCCCGTCTATGGAGGCAGCTGACATGGCCCCAACACATGACTGTAAGCGGTGCCAGACTGGGAACATCATACTAGGGTATAGCACGCGATACTGCTTTAGCCCACCTCCACTCTCTTGAACCTCCCACATAACAAAGTGCCTAGCTCTCTGGAGAGTTTCTGGGAGAAATCAAGCAATATCGCCTTAGCCGATTGACTGGTGACTGGAACTGACTATGTTACCTGCCCCCCGTCTTGCCGTCAGCGGGAGCCAAGGGTGGTTCAGGTCGGCCTGATTTAGTCCACGAAGCATATATATATATATATATATATATATATATATATATATATATATATATATATATATATATTAGTTGCGCGAAAATGTGTTGTTCATTGCAATTTATGCGAGTGTATTGTAAATTAATTAAATTTTATAATAAATATAATACTGCCAACTTCAATTCAAATATTGATTCAACTATTGTTTCTATCATTTATCTTGCCCTCGTCGCTTTCTCAATTTATAAAGCACATTTTGGGTGTTCGCTGCACACCATATAACTTATTAATTCAAGAAAGTCGGTCAATAAGATAAACTCTCTTTTCCTAGCCTCTGAAAAGGTTAACAATGGATATATAATTTAATACATTTTTTTCCAGAGGATCATTGGAAGCTACAAAGCAAGCTCACATTTTAATCATAGCTCTCATAAAAGATCCAGATGTAGATATTCTTCAAATGCTACCGAAATCAAAGACTGCGTCAGCTTCCATGACATCTTGGGATAAGTCGATTTCCTCAACAATTGTAAGTGCTTCTACAGTTAATTTGTTGTAATTTGTTTGTCATATGTTTATTATTTGGCTTTTTAACAGAAAAATCTGAACTGAAGTTCACTAGACTTAAGGTGGGGTTCTACTAAATATTTTGACTTTTTCACGTTTACTTTCTCTAAGAGAAGCTTTGTGACGGTGAAAAATTTGATATTAATGATTTCAATGGATTTTAATGTTTTCGAGGTTCCTGGGGCAGGAAAAATGGTTCCTGGATTTTGAAAAATGCATGTATGTATAAATGTTTGTATGTGACCGAGAATGGTTACTACGATAACTCCTAAATGCATTTATATTTTTTGCTGGAACTTTGCAGGCTTATCAAGTATAACTAACCAAATAACAGATTAAATTTTAGAACCAATCGACTAAAATAAAGTACGTTTTAAAAAAAATGACTTCTCAACGTCAAAAAATTAAAGAAAAATTTTTATCGATATTACTTTTGAACGCATATGTATTTTTTACTGGAATTTTACACTTTCATCAAGTATAATTTAACAAAAAAGCTAATTAAATTTTAAAGTCAATCTACTGAAATAAAATGTTTTTTTTTCTAAGTTCTTCGTAAACATTAAAAATGTAATATTTGTCCAGAAAAGGTAACCATGATAACTCTTGATCGCATTTGTATTTTTTGCTGAAACTTTCAAGGTTTATCGAGTATAACCTAAAAAAGAACTGATAAGATTTTGGAGCTGATTGATTAAAATAACGATTTTTTTTATTTCTTTTAAAACTTTGAAAATTGAAAAAATTGGTTTTGCTAATTATTGTTAGTTATGTTGGAACTATAACCATGCGTAGTTATATTCTATGCCTAATAAAAAGTGCCTGATTAATGTTAGTAGAAAGTATAACACTTTAACATTAAGAAAATTTATTAGTTTTGACTTGATACGTGGAAACTATGCATATATTTATACTTTATAACTGATATGTACTTGTTGTATATCTGTATGAGGTATGGAATATATATGATTTGATGTTATTTGTTAAATTGAAAAAATTTGTTCTCAAAATTTACTATTACCAATGTTCGGCAAGTTACGTCGTTATTTAATGAACATGTCAATCATGAACAATGCTGTTGAGCAGGTGCTAAGTTTTCTACTATTTTTATTAATAATTAGAATACTTTTAAGAATTTTATTTTCTTTAATTTTGCACTCTTATTTGATAGATAAAAGATAAAGATGCTTAAATTTTGGGCAATTAACATACATTTTTTAATAAAAAATTATTAAAAAAAACATTAAATAATAGGTTACTTGCAAAAGTCTCTTGCGCAATAGGTTTCGACTAAAGTGAGAAATTAATGGAGAATATCTTTATTAATCTAAGTTGAAACAAGTTCAATATTCTGACTTAAGCTTTTGAACATCTTCGACATAAAACAAAACTGATTTTTGAACAAAAAATCTATTGAACTTTTTTTTAAACGACAACTACACTTGTTGGAACATTCAATAAATCAAAAGTAACGTTTGTACAGAAAGCCGACGAAAAAAATATATGTGATCTATGGAGCAGGTTAACAAAGTACTTTTTAGCCTACTTTTTTTTACTTAAAGTGACCTTTTCTTGGCCAACTGGAAAAAAGCGGTCAAAATAATTTTTTTTTCACGCATTTTAAAAAGTTAAAAAAAATTAACATATACCTATTGTCGGAATTCATGGATAAATGAATAACAATGCGAGGTTGATTATTAAATGAAATATATTGTAATAGATAAGTGGCAAAAGTCGGCACGTCCAAGCATATCGTAATCTAGTAGTCGACTTTACATAGTCAACGGTTATTTGATTTTCTGAAATAATATCTATAAAATTTCCAATATAACTGTAGCTTGGTGGCAACGCTTTTAGCAAATATCTCAACTTTACAGTTTCTTCTAATTTTCCACCAGCTGACAACAATTACGCTTTTTGCTCTCCATGTTAACCAAATAAATAATCAGGAATCAAAAGTGGAAGAGTCAGCCCTTGTAGAAATAAAAAACTCAGCAATTATATGTCGACGACGTTTCGTTGGTTTGGTTTCCAACCTCTTCAAGTCTTTATTAACAAAATATAATACAATAAATATAATCACAACAATACGGTACAGTACTGAAGAAAATAACAATAAAAATAAGAGCATACCAATTTTATCTCTAAATGTCAAACGTTATCTTAAATTATAATAAGAGGAAAGATTCCTCGAGTCACAGTCATTTGTTACATCCTTGTGCCATGTATCAATCACACATAAGTTGAGTATTACAAACATATACGAATCACGCACTAATACAACTTAGATAACGGAGTAGCGCAAGATAATCTCGAAAACGGATAATGTTGGAACTGTAATTATCGACCTATTGAAAATTATTCAATAATAAGCAAAAACTTCGAAAAATATAAAAATATACAACAAAACTCACAACTAAATTATTAGTGTAAACTATGAATAAAAAAATAAATGTAAATAACTATATAAAATTGTTACAAAAATAAGTTCAAAATTTAAATAATAATTAGTTTTGATTTAAAATATTTCATATTTATTTGTATTTAATTTATAGATGAATTACAACTTTTGTAAATAAATAATTAATTACTATTAAAAATTCTATTGCACCAGCTAATTTAGAGCAGCTGATTTATCATTTTTAGAGCAGTTTTGTATTCACCAACATACTCTAATTGTTTATCTGAAATAGTACTTATAATTATTCTTCTTGCTTTTAAGTTTCATTTCTTTTTCTCATCTACTTTTTTCATCTTCTTCAGTTATTGATCTTATTGCTGAATCGCTACATTCTCTATATTCTAACAAAATCATTAATCTAATTTTTTAACTTGTGTAGTTTGCACCACCGAAGACAGGTATCAAAATATCTTCTACTTTAGCTTGCTTAGCCGTTTTAATTTCTTTTGCACTCATATTCTCGTATACTTGAGTTTATAATACAATAATCTTCTTGGTTTCTTTGAAAAATATTTTTCTCATCGGATTTCTTATATTTTCCTTCCAAACAGCTTCTTTACTTTCTAAAGCATGTTTTAGAGAGAAGATTTTCTCTATATGGCTCTTTCCTTCGGTGGTAATCAAAGAATATTATTTTTGGAAATTATCGATCTTCCCGAGGCAGGTAATGTTTGAAAAAATGAAAAAAACTAATACATTTTTTCTTTTTTCGACATTTTGGTGATCAATGCCGCCCTCATCAGAAAACTGGTGTAAGTAATTATGTTCACGATGAAAAAATAATTAACACTAATCATAAGCTTACAGTTATGTAAATGTCAGCAGTGCATCGTTTGAAAATATTAATATAATCTCTGACTTTCTATCGCTACCTAGCGTATGTATATAAGCCCGGTGAAATTCGGATTCGTGTGAATTCCGAATCAAACAGCCTAGAGAGACACATCTTATCTACGTCCCCCCGCTACACAGTGGGCTGAAATAAAAAATTGATGTTCAAAAATTACTAGCGGATAGACTATAAGTCCGAATTGTAATGAATTTTTTTTTAAATATACTCATAAACACTATCGAGGCCAATTTTCAAAATAGGCCTTTATTATTTTGCAGTATAACGTATAACAATAACCTGCAAAAAAAGAATCGATTTTATCCATATTGTACGCCATTTTGCCCCAAATGTCTTGGAAATCACCAAGTAACTATTTTAAAGTGTTTTTTTTTAGTCGGACAACACGTATTTTTGGTCAGAATTGAAAAATAAATTTGATTAAATCATTTATTTAAATAATTTAGTTCGACAATTTATTTTACATTTTCTATAAATGTTTTCATTATATGCAATGTGTATATATATATACATACATTACACATACACATATATACTTTTTTTATGTGGCGAAGGCAGAGCAAGCTCTGCACAAGTGGCCCTCCGACACCAGATCCCTAATGGTACTATATTTAAACAAGCCTTTCGTTGGTCCCGTTAACTAGCCTAGTTAGCTTCTCCTTTAAAGTTTCACATTTCCATACATCCCCCATCCACCGAGATGATTAGGAGTTCAGCATCAAACTCGTTTTCTTTATTTTGCATCTTCCAGCCGTCTGCTTCATGCAGCATCATCCGGTCGTCTACTTCGTGCAGCATCGACCGGTCATCCTCTGGATCCCTCACACTTAAATTCCTCTGCATCGGGTAAAAAGGTCTAGACTCAACTCAGTTGCCTACGTTCCTCGTCATCGGTCTGAGGAGTATCTGCGTAAGGTAGTAATTCACTTCCCCGTGTCGTCTTTTGGTCCAGTCAACAATCCTTAATATGAGGCGGCACGTTTATCGCCTTTGCCCATCGTCTTTGCCACTCGGCGAGGGTTTGTTCCTTCGCAGATTTCCAAACTTTCTTTTGAGTATTGTCAGCACGCCGGCTTTCTAGCAGTGACGACTACTAAGCTTACGGCGTCCGGAGTGGAGCGTTTTTTTCTAAAGCCATATTGATATTCTGCTAGTCCACCTGGTTCTTCAATGACTTGGTCTAAAATCTTGCCCGGGGTGTCCAGCATGCAGAGTGATCTTTATAAGGCAGCTTCCCCAGGTGGCTTATATCCTTTTGGTAGTAGTACCAGGTGTTGCTTTTTATAGTTTTTAGGAAACGTTCCTTCTTCGAGACATAAATTGTATAGGTCCACAAAAACATCGGGGCGTACATGCATAGCTTCTTTCAATGCAATATTGGGTATGACATCCAGGCCTGAAGCCTTGTTGTTGCCAATTCTTTTGCATGCAGCCAGTAATTCCTCTGTGGTGATTGTTGGAATGATTTCGTCATCTGCCGCCGCTTCGGAAATAGCTGTTACTTCCAGTTGAAGGGGAAACAGCGTAGTCACAATACGGTCCAGCAATTTGAGGCATTTAGGAGAGGAAATATAACCTTCCTTTATCTTCTCTATTACTACTTGGTATGGTCGCCCCCGGGGATCTAGATCGACCTTTATCGGTCCTGTAACTCTTTAAGGCACCGTGGTTTATTGAGTTTCCGCTTAGCATCCTTCATTTCTTTGTTTCGGACTTTTACTACCTTTTGATTTTAACCAGTCTTGAAGTATTTCTTCCTTGCCCGCTTTTTCCATCTTCTGGTTCGATGACACTCGCTGCGGGCAGCGTCAATGCCTTTATCCCACCAGTATACTGGCGGTCGTCTATTATTGGGAGCCCTCCTCGGCATCGTTGCGTCGCAGGCTCGGGTAATATTTCCTATTACCTACTCGATCTCATCATTCGCAGATCCAAACAGCTATATTTCTTCTAGAGTCAGCAGAAATGTCTCTTTATCATAATCCTTTGTTTTCCAACCGACTCTTTTTGTCGTTGCCCTCCCGTTAGATCTCTGGTTTGATATTCCTATCTACATTATTATCGCTTGGTGGTCACTATTTGTGTAATGATCGCTCACTGTCCACGATCTAAATAAACCAATCAGGCAGCTGCTAACAAACGTGAGATCTATAATGGACCCTGCGTCAAGGAGGGCGAATCCTTCTAATAGCGCTCGTCATCTTTCGTTTATCCTTTGGCTGACCCACTCTACTGCCCAGGCGTTTAAATCACCTGCTATCAGTACTGGTTTTCTTACTACAGCATCCTGTACTAGCCGGTCCAACAGTTGTCTAAATTGTTCTATCTACGCGTTATGAGAAGCATAGTAGCTGTAAATGTGACTGGGAGATCTTGCCCGCTTCGGTCCATTCTTGCTGGCCCGATTCTGGTTTGTAACGCCAGGACACTTTTATTCTCTTTGCTTGCCTTTTTCTCCTTTTTGTTTGACTTTCTTGTGACGACTTCCTGCCACGTTGTCTTTTTGAATTGGTTATCTTCTTCTTTATTTTCTTTATTTCTATCTTGCGGAGTAGTTAGGGCTTCCTTTGTTGTATTCGCCTTCCGAGATCTAAGAATTGGGGTTGTCTGGGTTTTCCTCCCCTGAGTTCCCGGGCGTTGGCATTGCTGTAAGTTATCAACTGCCATGCAAAGATTTTTATAGCTTACTCTTATGATTCGGGCAAGATCTTTAATTTGTTTGTGCACATTGTGCCTGTCTCTGACATAGTCT
Source organism: Nasonia giraulti (assembly GCA_016647725.1). Taxonomy (NCBI): domain Eukaryota; kingdom Metazoa; phylum Arthropoda; class Insecta; order Hymenoptera; family Pteromalidae; genus Nasonia; species Nasonia giraulti. The sequence goes on along the minus strand of QLYP01000121.1, from coordinate 160,811 downwards.
ATCAATTCTTTGATTCTGCTGCCAAGGCGGTCCAAGTGTACATTCCTTTGCGTTATACAAACAGCTCTCTTATCCCAGTCTGCATCAACCTCCATTTCCATATTACATGCGTCTCTACATGTAGCACGGGTTAGGTGACAAACCTCTGCGGCTTTTGAGTGAGTTTGCCCTCCCCCCTCCCCCCCAAATCTCCATGGGGCCAGCATCAACCACCGGAGCTTTCACCCGATCGGAATCGACGGCGGGATTTATCTTCGGGGTTTTTTTCCCTAGCCTGTTTGTTCCGCGGAGCATATTATATTTCTAGTCTACCCTTCGGTCGGTTGAGGAGACCTCAGGGGACTTGCTACGGGGTATCGGCATCTCCGCGTGCGAGCGCGCGCGTGTGTGTGTGTAGATAAAAATTTGTTTGATAACTTTTAGTATCACACACTTTAACAGTTCGGTTGGAACGATTACCACTCTTCTCAGTCCTATGCGCGTAAATGAATTTAAATCTTTGTAAAGAGTAGTTCACATTTACTGATCTGCGTCGTAATTATGACGACAGATCATAAATAGAAAGTTGATTTTATGTTGTTATATATTATTTTAATAGTAGAGGTCCGGGATACCGAGAAGTCTAAGAATGTTACAATAAAAAAATTTTGTTATTACGTTTCGATAACAAATATAAATATATTCAGTGAATAGTTTCTAGAGAGAATATTGCTTGTAACAAAAAGTTTTATGTAGTTGCTTTGATTTTATAATGTATTCGTAGATCAATACGCTTCATATTTGCTTTATTGAGTTTAGATCACAATTTTTTAAGTATAGAAAATATTTGAAATTATTTTAAGTTTTCGACTATTACGCTTTAGTTACGTTATTAGGTAAGGTTCGACAGATTTTATAAGTATTGTGAAATACCGGAATATTTCTAAGTATTAGACCGATACGTGTTAAGTGCGTTATCGTATCTAATTTTGAAAATGTTACAAGTATAGAAATTATACAACTATTTGTAAGTCTTTTACTTGCTCAAGGCCTAAGTTGCTCAAGAGCAGGGACTAGGCACTTTTAGTTGCACTGGCGCTAGCCTGCACAGGTCCTCATAAAGGCAGCGGAGAGAGCGAGTATCTTCGTTCGTTCGGGGAAAAGGGTGAGCGGATTCGTGTAGTAAAATGCCTAATGGCAATACAACTCGTGAATTAAAAAGAATGATACATTGTTTCGCACGTATTTTCATACAGGGGCACTCGATCGTGCGATGCACAGGCAACCGCGGTAGGCGGAGAGAACAGGAGAGATAGCTAGTGATAGAAAGAAATGGACGAGCCAGTACTTACGTGGCGCTCCTTGTTGATGCTGTAGTATCCGGTCTTGGACCCAAAGGACGTCTCCTGGTTCGGCGAAGTCGCAGTCGTTATCTCGAGCTCTCGCACGTGCAACTCTGTGTCTCACATATTTGCATAATTCACTAATAGCCAGATTTAGCTGCGCGCGCTATTAAGTCTCTCGCGGTCACGTTGAGTCCTCTGAAGCTAGAGCGTATCTGCCTCGTGCTCGAACTAAAGTCGCGCGCGAAAGTCTCCCTCTCTTTCTTTCGCTTATTATAGGCGTTCTCTCTCGCGCGCTCTTGCTCCGCTGCTAGTATGTAACAACTAACAAGTCTATATATTACATAGTGCTTTACATTATATGCTATGCTGGATAGATTTTGACGAGTTCTTCATATTACTCGTCATACTGTAACAATTGAATTTTATCCTGCGTTTAATGTGAAAATGTTTGTCAATATTTAACACTTTCACTTTATTTGGAAACGCATTAGGAGTTGTAATAGCTTTCCTATAGCTGGTTTGATTGCTAATTTTTTTATTTATTTTTGATTGCGAGGATTTTTATGCGTTCTACAAAATAAATTTTGTATAAGGACTTGAGGTGTATTGCAGGTTGAGTGACTTCGAACACAGACAAAGATGTTTGTAATTAATATGACGTAAATGTATAATTCATTGCGTACTTGTATACAACTTCAAGTTATTCGCTGATGTTCGATTGACTAGGCTCACAGGTAGCCAGTATTACAAGTAACCTTAATTATCGAAATGTAAAGAGAAATATAAGAATTGTAATTAAGTGACTGCAATTTTATTGGAACGGAAAGATTCTTATTCAAAGCTAATTTCACAAAATAAGATATGTAAAAATAAAAGAACGCGTGATTTTATATAATTTCATTCAATATTTGAAATATACTAATTCTAGGCCGCAAACTGAACAGACAGACTCAGATTAATAATGCTCCAGTGAGAGTGACCTATTGTAACAGACAGATTGCGTAGAATCAGACCCAAGTTGTGAAATTCAGCAAAATCGAACATATATCGCGTTATATTCTAAACACCATGTATTTAAGCACTCAATCATTAAATTGCAAAATCATCTATTATATTAAGAGGCGTCATGTCGTAGGCGCGACACTTTTCGGTATTTCACTTCATCCCCTAAACTACCCCTTCTAAAGATTCGGGTGGAGCGGAAATTGACTGGAAGTAAACCGGAAGTTGACCGGGAGTGAATCGAAAGTTAATAAATAAATAATAAATGTTACTAATTAAAACTGAAAACTACAATATGATTATTTTAAAACTTTTTTTTAAGGCAAATGTTAAAGCGTTATTATATTGTCTTTTGTTTTTTTTTAAAGTCTACTTTCATTTGTATGAATGTCAGTGCTATCATCTGTATCGTATCACTAAAAGAATGACTATTTTTCGATAGTATTTTATTATCTAGAACTTAAGTTTGCTTCGTCAAGTGCTAAAAGTCGTCATAAGTATTACAAGTAAACCTGCAAATCGAGCTGAAAAATCTATGCCCAAAAAAATATTTTCGATTTAGGCATTTCAAGATACGTTTCGTAGAAAAAACAGACCTTGCCTCAGATGCCGTTGAAATTCATAGCGCATATTATTATTGTTGTCGTTTCCAGAATTATAGAACATTTTATTTCTGCTATCCACAGCGCATATTATTTTGCAGTCGCCATTGAAATCTATAGTCCACATTATTTTGCAGCTGCTATTAAAATATACAACGCATATTACTTTTGTAGCCGCTTTTTAAAATAACAGCGCATTTTATTATTGCAACCGCTTTTTAAATTACAGAGCATTTGCAGCCGCTTGCTATTCCACCGCGCATATTATTTTGCAGCCCCTATTGATATCTACAGCGCATATTACATTTGAAGTTGCTTTTTAAAAGTACCAAGCATTTTATTTTTGCAGTTCCTTTTTAAATCCACAGCACATGTTGTATTGCAACCATTATTAAAATCTATAGCCATTGTAGTCCAACATGGCGAGAGAGCGGATGCCTCTCGACAAGTGCGTTAGTAATTTTGCTTGGCACACGCTAAATACAACTACTACACTAGTTTGCGTTATTTACGATGCAGCATATCATCGTAATTGTCTATCCGAAAAATTAAGTGAGTTTAAAATTATTAAAGGATGTCAAATAATCTGTCCAGACGTGGCAGCAAAGAGCTAACTTTGAAAATTGATAAGGAAAGTCTAAATGACGCAGCGAGATTGTTGATTGCTCAAATAAAAGTGCGTAAATCAAAAGAAATAAGAAGTGAAATTTTACTGAGTTCATCAAGTACAACGCAAGACTCGCATGAAATCGATATTGAAGAAAAGTACAAACTGGTTAAGAATGAAAATGTTCTACTGAAATAATTAGTAAGTCAACTAAATGAAAAGAATCACTTTTAAAAGAAAAATTGCAAATAAAGCCAAATGCAAGGACCTCAGCAAGTTTGACGTATTCAGAGATAACCAGCCTTCCAAAGCCACCCCGAAAAAAGTACCCAAAATAACAGTGAAAAAAGTAGGTAACAAACCAGATGACTATAAAGATAAAGTGATTCAGTGTTATCTATTAAAAAAAAGATTCAAACTACACATATGTACGTCAATGAAAGGAATCAACTCATCATTTCATGTTTGAATAGTGAGAGTATTTCACTAACAGAAGAGGTAATAATAGATAGACATAATCTAGACAGTATTTGTGAGGTTAGGAAAGACGAACTGAGAAATCCTAAGATCGAAATTGTAGGAATTGATAATTGCAAGAACTTTGAGGACGATATAAACACAAGAAATTTTGGCAATTTTGAAAATAAGGGTAAAGTGCTACACATGTATAAAAATAGATACAACAATCTGACTACAGTTTTAATGAAGGTTTCGGCTGATGCATATAAATATATAAAAGAAAATAAAAGCAAAATTTTCGTTGGATACCAGAATTGCAAAGTCTATGACTTAATCAACATAAGACCTTGTTATAATTGTGGGAGGTTTGGCATAATGGTAAAAAATGCAACAATAGCAGAGTAAATGCGTAGAAAATCACAATACCAGTACCTGCACAAATAATACAATGAAATGTTAAAACTGTGAATACTCAAATTGTAAATTCAAGACAAATCTAGACATCAAACATATTTATAGTAATTCAAAGCAATGCAGCATTAAAAAAAAAAAATAAATAAATAATCAGGTACATTGAGTCTACAGACTATCCGGTGAAATCTACTTTACCGGCTGTACTCCTAGTTTACCATGAACAGGGATCTATAGAAGAAACTCAAAGTTAATCCAAGAATGATACAACTCAAACGCAAAAACAAGAAAAACCAAAAACCACAAAGAAAACACGACAAGAACGTTCAGAGCCAGGAAAGAAACGACAACCACAGCCACTTCAACAATAGCAACTACTACCAACTCAACAGAGGGAAATAAGATTAAGAAGCGGCAAATCTATAAACTATTAACATTATGGATACTTTTGATTATCTCAACTTAATACAAAAGGATTCAGTGCAAAAAGTAAAATACAATATACAGTGGTATTGACGACATAAACAAGGCAATTAGTAACAAAAATGATTATGCACATAAATGTAAGAAGTCAAGTAAATTTTATTAAAATTAAGATATTATTTGAAAGCCTTGTAGTCAAATCAACCTTTGTTATTTGTACTTGTAATGTCCTACGTTATACTCTTAAATTATACATTTGTACATTATATATTTGTACATCCTGCGAACCGGCAACCATGTGAGCACGTAAAGAGTGTATACGGATCGCAGGTGCATCCGACTGCGACATTACACAACTGAGCGCCGAAAATCGGAGCGAGTGCTCTGACCTCTGTGTCAGCACTCCTCGTGCGCGTGAAAGACGACTACAAAGGCGTACGCGTCGATCCTTTGTGGTGAATGCTGATTGGACTACCACGATCTTTTTCATGTAAATCTCATAACTGCGTGAATCGGTACCGAGACTTTAAAAACCCCGGAGCCGATCCACGCAGTCCTTTTTTGCGTAGTGACTTACTCACTGGCGGTTACAACTGATTCTAAGGTGAAGCGGCGGTGTTTGCTAGTGTTAGTGTTTGGAGCGTGCTAAATCCGTCAAACACCTTGGGAGCGTGCTAAATCCGTCCCTTGGCATAGCATACACCGGAGAGCCCTTTGAATACAGATCAGTGCCACAGAGAGAAGTACAAGCTAAGGTCCGTCGAGTGGAATCTCCGGCGTTAGCAAGAGCAGTTGACCATCCCTATTTTAAATTGTCACGTGAACGCGTGTAGATAATACAGTCAGCATCTGCCACAAAGGATGATTAGAACCATCTAGAGTGCGCAGGATATTAATAATAGTAAGTTGTTAATATAAATCATAAGTACTTTACAATTAATAAATAAATAAGACTAAACTTACTAAATACAACTGTAAAACGACAACATCCTAAGCTAAATATAGCGAATCTCCGTCAACTCTGTAAACTGAACGTCTGTGCAGTGCTCTGGGCCAATAAAAACATAACAATCAATATAAATAAAACCCTTGTGTATTCAATTGATAATAATAACTAAACCTCAATCAGAACAAATAAATTCGAATCAGCTTCGCAGTCACGACGTGCAGGTAAAAGTACTTCTGGACTAACCATCAGCATCCACACATGAAACGAGTTGAGCAGACATAATGTAGAGTCCGCAGGACACCGAAGTGTCACAAGCGACTTGCCTACTACGACAGTAAGTACAACGGACACTCACACGTCCGCCAAACGCAGTCTAGGACAGAATACCGTCCGCACGCAAAATACACGTCCGCGCAGACTAGCAACGCGGGACATCCTCAATTCCACAGTCCGCGTGTAACTTTAGTAACAGAACAGGCTCTCGAGCCGAAGGCTAGTTCTCGCGAATAAATAATTATTTGTAACACTCGCGCAGCCTGTCCTACTATCTAGTACGGTCTTTACATACTGAAACGTTTGAGTAAGTAAATCATAATATACGAATTGGTAGACAATAGCTATGAATATAAGTCCTACTACAACAGGGTAGGATTAAGATTATAAATACGCGAATTAAATTAAATGTCAGTAATAATATTGAAATCTTTGCTATGTATAGATCACATTGTATACCAAAGAGTGAGTTTATTTTAGATTTCAATAAATATTTGATAAAAAAGAAGAATATTAAAAATCATTTAGGAGATTTCAATATTGATCTTCTTGAATGCGATCATGTAAGTCAAGAATTTCTGTGCAATTTCTTTGAAGAGGGATATATGCCGGGCTTTGTTGATATCACAAGGCCGCCTGTAGGATTGTCTAAAGGATCCTGCATTGACAATATTTTCATAAATACTAATAACCTCAATACAGTAACTTACAAACTCAAATTATCAATATCTGACCATTACCCTATATTTATTGTACTTAATAAAATGAAAGTTGAAGATAACAGTATATTTAAATTATAAAAAATTAGTAAACATTGCAGATCACAGAAAATGGAATAAAACTATGTCGATGCAGAATCCCAATCTAGCTACATATAACTTGGTAGCTGAAATGAAACAATGTATTGAGTTATCCAAAACGAAACCTAGTAAATGTAAACAAATATAGGTAGAAAAAGTTGAATCACTAATGCTATCATAAAATCATGCGAACCGAAGAATTTTTATATAAATTACGGCAAATGGATATTAACAAAGAAGAACTTAAGATGAATACAAAACATATACTAAAACTTTGGACAAGGTTATTAAAGATGCCAAATTCAGATACGATAAAAGCTTAAAAACTTAAAAATAAAAGATTAAAAAAATGCTAAAATCCAAAGAAATTATGGGAAATCATAGACAAAAAAAATCCATTATCGAATTTATTATTCATGTATTTATATTATTATTACCTAATGTATGATTTAGTATAGGTCAGATATTGATAATTTGAGTTTGTAAGTTACTGTATTGAGGTTATTAGTATTTATGAAAATATTGTCAATGCAGGATCCTTTAGAGAATTAAGGAAATTAAAATTTTTTGACGGCGACAGGGTTTGAACCTGGACCTCCAGCTTGACAGTCGAGTACACTAACCACTCATCCAAACAGGACGCATGTGTACACAGACTTTTGGATCGAATATATCAACTACTTTACATATTAACTAAAGTTAATAATATATGAACAAGAATCAATAAATAAAATCAGCAATACTTGCATAATGTAACTAAACATCTGATTATTAGACAAGTCAATTTATACCTTTTAAATTTGCATTATTCTCCGTGCGACATCATTCTAACATCGAGTGATTCAGAGCAGGGAAATTTTATCACTCGATTATATTTTTGACTATAGCTAGAGTGATTCAGATCATGTTATGACTCTCCGCTTACTGCGATCTCGCTCGCGCATCAGATGCTTGCAGATTTTTGTTCACACTAAGTGCAGAACAACAAGTCTAAAAAAGTGTTGCACCGAAATGGCAATAACGATACGGTGTGTGAAAATATGCAACAGTAGAAAAGTGCACTTATCGTTTAGAGGTTATGCCTTCTTCTTCTCAGTGCTCCTGCTGCTGCTACTGCTATGCTCATACTCTATTCCTAGTTACACCTGTTGCAGTCTAAATGAATAGTGACCATCGCTGCTTCTGTTGATATTTTATTGTTTCAAATATCTTTGATTTAAATATTTTCGCGCACGCACAGACTTTATTGATAAACAACAGGAAAATATTTATATAAATATCATCAGCACAGCCTTCCGAATGCTTAGTCCGTTTCTAATAGTAAAATATTTCGAATGAAAAAGTATATTAGAAAATTTGAGAAAATTTTATAGTTTTAAATATCTATGATTTACCGAACCACTTCCAAAGGTCAGAGCAGACTGAGCACTAAAACCAATTGTTCACGCTATTTATACACATTGTCACGCATGCGCAGACTTCATTGATGAATTATAAGAAATACTATATCAGAACATTCTAGACAATTTTAACGTCTAAAATATCTAGGATTTACCGATCTTACCGCTACCAAGAAGAAGATTATAAATTTATTTCATATAGTTCGATTTACCTATTTTTAATTATAAAAAAATTTATGGTCCTTCGTTGATAGTGTCTCGTAAAAGGTTGTGATGGCTTTGCAACTTATATTAAAAAAAATAATTGAAAAAAATTGTTTTCTATCCTTCCAATGTTAGCCAACCTTTTTTATGTTGTACCCAACTTTCACGACGAGGACGTGCTAGTACGGTATATTTTTTTAAAGTCATATATTTTTTCCTTTAATTTTTTTAATTCTCAGCTTATCTATTTGTTAAAGTGCTGCAGACGTTTTATGTAACTTTCTATTCTGATTTTCAGCTCATGCATTTATCTAAAAATGCTACAAATGTTTCCGCGCATCCACTTATTAAAATGCTGTAGCTGTTTTATGTTATTTTCGATTATGATTTTTAGCGAATGCATTCATTTTAATATTGCAGCTGTTTTGAAAAATTGCCTATTATAACTTACAGCACATGCATTTATTTCAGTATTACAGACATTTTACATAATTTTGATTATATTTGGTTTGAATTATTAATTTTATTATTTCATTTATTATTGATATATTTTTTTGTATATATTATTATTTTGTTGTATGGTTTTTGATTGTTATTTTTAATGTATCCCCTTCTATTTTGACATGATTAAGTATCCTTCTCAACTTTACTTTAATTTATGAAAGACGATCTCTAAGATGTTTGGCTATGATCAACGAAAATATCCATTTCGTGCTGATCTAGCATAAGAATCGTAATATTTTCTGCATCGATAGTACTTTTGAGATGTAGTGAAAACATCCGTATTTTTGTAATTGCTTTAAGTTATATTTTTTATTTGCAATACACTATTCGCAATAAATATTGCCTGGAAAATGAAAGAGAGAGGACGAGAGAGAGAGAGAGAGAGAGAGAGAGAGAGAGAGAGAGAGAGAGAGAGCGAGAGAGATTTATATGTTCTTTATTATTGTACATTATGTTGTACATATTGATTTAAGAGAAAGCAGAATAGAATAAATTGTTGTGTAAGTATACTAGTATACTAGTGTTTTCCAATTTAAAGAATTTTTTAAAGAATGTTTTAGCTACGTGTTTAAAGTGTGATATGGATAGTGTGTTGCGAAGGTGAGATGGAAGACTGTTTCAGAGGTAGGAAGCACTGATGAACAATTAATTCTTTAGCGTCTCTATCTTGAAGGACGGGATATCCAGGCGGGTCACCTCACCCCTCACAGGTCTGAGCGCGACGTGAAAATCAAAAAAGGCTAGTATGTAGATAGGTACTGAAGTGTTGAAGATTTTTCTTAGAAAGCAGACCATGAAGTATTTTTTACGCCCGGCGGTGGTAAGCCATTGCAACTCAAGTCTGTAAGGGGAGATGCGCTCGTCCCTCCTTACACCGTAAATATAACGGATTCCCGTGTTGACAAGTCTCTGCAGTTTCAAGTCCAGTTCTTGTGCCAGGTCGCAGTAAGCCAGTGCACAATTGTCGATGATGGGAAATAGGAGTGCTTGCACTAGGTGTTAGCGCAATCTGAGGTTAGTGCTCTTCCGAAAGAAATAGAGCCGGTACATCAGAGAGTGAGCACGTTTACATATTTGTGTAATGTGCTCTTTCCACGTAAGTTTAGAGTCTAGCACCAACCCCAGATTGCGCACAGATGATTCATAGTCGACCCGGGCTTTCCCTATATTTATAAAGGTGTTAGCAGTAGAAGGTAGTGCATTTATATAGTAGGGGGAACCCAGGACGATTGCCTTAGTCTTAAGGACATTTAGTGCATCCCAACCTATTATCCTCTAGGCGTTAGCACTAATCCTGACAGAACAGGAATCGAGCTCCTCGAGATGGCATTGGTTGTAAATCTGCAGGTCATCCGCGTAGATTAGATGGGACACATCTGTTTCTAGGCAGAAACCAATATAATTGATGTACAACGCGAACAACAGTGGGCCTAAAACTGACCACTGTGGGACACTGGTATTTAATGGTAGAAAGGTGGAGAGTTCGTTGTTGTCGCCAATGACGTCCTGTTCTCTTCCCGAAAGATAAGATGCAAGCTAGCGAATAATGCAAAGACATCAGTTTCCCACTAACGAACAAGACTACACCTGTGCCATAGGTGACATCGTACAGCCTGTGAATATACTCAACGCCTCTAAAATTTCCAACAACAGAATACGTCTTATCCTCTCCAGCAAAAAACTTGTCGACGAAATCACAGCTAAGTACAAACACATTCCCATTGGTGAAGCATCTGTTACGTCCTCTAATATCCAAACAACAATGAGTGATCATTTCAAATGTCTGTCCTACTATATCGCACTATATACTTTGAAGAACTAATTGATAGTCTCAAAATCAGACGTAGCTCTCCAATCTCAAGTCTCAGAGCAACTATAGCTAAAGAAGGATACTCTCATGTTCTCAGTGATAGAAGGTAGATGTATATTAATCCCGACGACGTAGACAAGCTTCGTGAAATCATCAAAATAACCCACGATGACACCATGTATTATATCTATCCATCGACAGATGCCATCAAATGTTTTCTGTGTAAGCTCGAAGGACACATTGCGAAGCAATGCCCACGTGCAAATTCTGACAACCAAAACAAAGATATAACTCCCCAAGTTGTAAATAGTTCATCAGCTACTCGAATTCCAAAGATTTCTGCGGCATTCCAAAATTGCTCTGAAATGACTTTTCCTGCTATTGAACGTACAAACAATCCGATCGTTCTCACCGAGTTCACTTGCCCGCAATCTGTAGAATCATTACCACCACTAATGGAGCTTGACCAAATGGATGACATTGCCGCAGATAAGTGCAACAAAAAGTGAAACCTATCGCTATCTTCTTCAGCAAGCTCATCACTGATTCAAAACAACGAACTGCATCTTTTTTTATCCGAATCTAGTCTTGAATCCCTCAACGATAAAAAGCAACCCAACAACAAAAAGCTAAAAGCTCCAACTCCAAAAAAAGTCAGAACTGAAAAAGATGAAAAAGTCAACCAATCTAGTGAACTGAATACTCCAATGCAAGAAATTAAACTAAAAATTGAAGATTCTGGCTCAAACTTTCCACTGAATCACCAAAATTTCATCAATTTTCTCGAGCAAGTCTTTCCAATCCTTCAGCCGTACCGATATAGCAAACACATTCTTGGTCAACGTTGCTGATCTAATCAACATGATGAGGACACTACACCCATACTTACCATCAAACACCTTGAAAAGAAAGTTTACTTCTATCATAAAAAAACTGGATAAATCCTTATCAGAACCACTGATAACGAACAGCGTGAAAAGTACACAAGAACCACAGTCTAAAGAAAAAAAAACCAATATCACATCTCAATGACTGAATTTTTTAATAAAGATCTTAAAATAGTATTCTGGAACAGTAGAAGCATTAATAAAAGGAAAGATGAACTTTACTCAGTCCTCGAAGATTTAGATATTTTTGTATGCGTTGAATCTTGGTTGACAGAGGCAAATCATTTCCATTTTCCTCGCTTCAAAACATTTCGAAAAGATTGCAACTATTCCAGTGGAGGAGGTATCCTGATGCTGATTCGAAACAACTTAGCCTTTATTGAAATTGACAATGTTACCTGCTCCGAACAATCCGTTGAACGAGTAGGTATTGAAATAACAAATATTAAGCCATGAATTGAACTTTTATTTTGTTACAGAGCTCCGGGTATCATTCTTTCTCAAAGCACATGGGATGAAATCTTTGACAACATTCGAAAAAGTAAATTTACAATTTTTATGGGAGATTTTAACTCCCACAATACAATTTGGAATTGCGAAAAAACCGATACCAACGGACACAAACTCCACGAAAGTCTAAGTAATTCTAACATGTTTCTGGATAATTTCTGAACCACCCGGAACGCGAGAAAATTGATTCGGCTCTAAATAAAATTAGACCCCTCTGGTGCCTTACGAACCCAGATTGTCTTCCAGCTTGCGAACAAAATAAGTTTTTAGATTCCCTATTCAATCTCGTCGAATTAAATTATGCTCTTGAATCGAAGAATAACCATTCATCTTGCGGCTTGGACGGGATTGTTTATGAAGTATAGCTCCCACTTAAGTATAAACTAATTATGGTAGATATTTTTAATGAAATGTATGAAACCAACTCATACCCAAACGATTGGCAAGAATCATGCGTCCATTTCATTAAAAAATCCGACGGACTAAATGTGAGACCAATTAGCTTAAAGTCATGCTCTTGCAAACTTTTTGAATCCATGCTAAAAAATAAACTCCAATGGTGGATAGAATCTAATAATATCCTGCCTAAAAGTCAAACTGGGTTTCATAAAGGGCAATCCACAATCTTACCAATCTGACCTTGAATGTAGCGGAAGCCTTTTGTAACAAAAGGGGCCTTTTAGCTGCATTTCTAGATGTATATGGCGCATTTGACAACGTGAATATTGACATTCTCTTGCAACAATTGGCTACAATTGGGTGCCCTCTCAGATTGGTAAAATTTATTCAATTTCTGACCATCGAGCGTTTCATATACACCGAAATAAATGTCGACCAGTTTAAAACCGCTCACAAGGGTGTTCCGCAAGGCGGAGTGCTTAGTCCCCTCTTATTCAACATATACGTCGCAAAAGTATGTAAAAATTTACCGAAAAGCGTCACTGCGTCTCAATTTGCGGATGATATTGCGCTTTACTATAAGAGGGGTTCTTCAAATACATGTAAAAAACTTCTAGAAAAGGCGATTTAAACCGACAATTGTAATTTAAATAACCTAGGGTTAGAACTTTTCGCACATAAAACTGTTTTTATATATTTCAATAGTCGAAACATTAAACCAGGAGACACAGAAATTTCTGTCAACAACACGCCCATTAAATCTAGCGAATCGACCCGTTTCCTCGGTATCATATTTGATTACAGGCTACATTTCAAACAGCAAATTGAACAAGTAAACAAAAGAGTCTTCAGAGCTTTGAACATAATCAAATTTTTACGAGGCACGTGGTGGGGTGCCCATCCCAACACGCTGATAATCTTTTATAAGAGCTTTATAAGGTCTATTATAGATTATGGGTGTTTTGTTTACTTCCCTACGCAAACTTCATCTCAACAAAAACTCGAAAAAATTCAATATATGGCTATCAGATTAGCACTAGGATATAGAGCAAGCACTCCTACTAATATTCTTTTGAGAGAATCCAAACTACCATTTATACAAAAGCGCTTCAAGTATCTATATAAAACCTATCTAAACAAAATATACTCTAACAATGAACTGCCAATTTATAAGACTATAGCCAATTTCAATAAACTAGCCTTTAAAAAAATAACAATAAAAAATTTAGCAACACAATTTTCCAAAGTTGTATAAAAAGTACTTGTCCCTTAAATAATATCATCTATTCTAAAAATAATTTTCCTTTATACACCACGAACTATGAAATATTAACAAACAACATACAAGTTGATATCAAAAGGGGAGAAAAACTAAAGAAAAGCTCTGACCCTAACTCTTTATTTAACAAACAGATTTACAATAAAAACGTAAATGTATTTTTACAGATGCTGCGAACTCTGAGCCTACCGACACCCTAAAAATTCCTTTTACTGACTTCAAAGAATTAGCCAAAAAAGACGCAAATTTAGGAATTTATTAAAAATCAAGCATTAAGCAAAGGCAAAGATTATTTCAAAATATATTAAAAGACAGCCCCAAACCCTGGTTCGCCAAAACTAATCTCGCGAAATTATATCCACCATCAACAGATGCAGAGCTGGCCACTCCAATCTTGCCTCCTCACTTATGCGTATAGGATTAAAAAAAAACCTCTCCATGCGAATGCGGCGACGAATATCAAGACATTGACCATATTCTTTGGCAATGCTCTAGGTTCAACGAACAGCGTCTAACGTTTATAAAAGATTTATATAAACAAAAAATGTACCTTCCTATCTCATGCTCCTCTATAATATCGTTCCCCAATGTTCAAATCTGCCACGCAGTACACTCATTCTTGAAAAATTGTAAATTACAAATTAAAAAAAAAAGTATACTCTGTAAAACCAAACATTTGTATAAACGACATTGTTATGCAAAATAACTTTCTCATGAAAGTTCAAATTGGTTAAATAAATAAAAAAAAAACTTGCTTAGAAAAGCTGAAAGAGGATAGCTTTTTGAGTAGTCTGACGTGACACACAGTATCAAGCGCCTTGCTAAAATCAAATAGACGTAGCAGAGTGACTTTCTTCCTGTCTATCCCAAGCCTGACATCATCAGTCAGCTTAATTAAGACAGACTGCATGCTGTGACCAGTGCGAAAGGCTGTTTGAAAATTGTCAAGGTAAAGTCTTGTTTCAAGATACTCAGAGATTTGCTTGTGCACCAGCTACTCCAGCGCCTTGGACAGGAAACAGAGTAGAGAGATCGGACGGTATTCAGTCAAAGCTTTTGGAGAGTTGACTTTGTTTAGTGCTCTGACGAGCGACGACTTTCAGGCGGAGGGAAAGCGTGCCTCGCTCAAAGAGAGAGAGAGAGAGAGAGAGAGAGAGAGAGAGAGAGAGAGAGAGAGCGATTTTCTACTGAAGAGTAGACGAAGCAACTGTACTTTTCGTTGGCTGTCATAAAGGTCCCAAAAATATTTATAAAAGGGTGGGTCCGCTGCTGATGACTCTTTACGACGCGCTTTGTCTTGTTCGAACCTTTGTTGCTTTTTATTCTGTTTTAAGGAAGTTAGTCAAACAGTTTGCCTAAACTTTTGTTGCTCTCCGAATGGCTCTAAATTATTTTAAAAATATATAAATAATATTGAAGTCTTTGCAACTCCAGCTATTAATAGAGAGGGTAAGCCAACAAATTTTTTCAACCTTTTATCAAACGTATCACCCTAACATAGATACACGATTGTCATCGAAATATAACCGAGCGAGCGTCAACGAGCGAGGCATCTGCTACTAGTTACTAATTATTATCAAATTAGGTACAATTTGATAATATACATAAGCTTGAGATCCTTAGTTGCGCGGATTGTGACAACAGTGTATCTAAAAGAGCATAAAATTGCCTATTTTTTTCGCAAGATTTTCCAGATTGACCGTTCCGTTCAATTTTCATGATAAAATGGCGATTTAAAAAAAAATTTAATATTTACAAAACTAAATTGTCAAACCATTAAAAAAAATGTATGACAATGAGAAACGATAATATCTATTTTCTGTCAGTTTTAAACCATTTTGATGACTAGTTTTCAAGCTAAAAATCAAAAACTAAAAAAATAGGTTTTCTATGTCGTACGATTACGGGAGTAATAAAGCTTTAATTAACTTGAAATTTTGGGAAAATGTCGATCTATTGATTACCTTGGCTAGGTTCTTTTTGCAGCTTATAAAACTATTTAGTTTAAAAGATATTAGGATTCAAATTCTTTGTCTCTTACCCTGTATACCCAGTACAACTGCAAATTACTATTTTTGTTAAACCTTGTAACTCGCTAAGCAAAGTTTTGAAAAAATCATGATTTTATAAGGTTATGAGAACTCTATGGTATTTGAAATAGTAAGGTTTAAATTTTTCCATGAAAATTCTATGATTTAAATCAGTAAAATAATTAAGATTGAAAATATTTTAAAAATCATTAATATACGGTATATTTGAACAATTTTGTATCTATTGGAACTATACATTTTGTTGGAGGAAGCTACGTGCCAAAGAATTCTTTCTAAAAAAAAACATGATTATTGAAAGTGATTAGGACTATACTCCACTTTACTTTAGAGTCATTTCATGGGGCAGATCCTGAGAAAACATAGAAAACTGAAAAAAGTCGTTTATCTACGTGACGCGATAACTGGAGTGAATAGGCAATAATCAAGTTCAAATTTTGGATTTAGTTAGCATTATGTAGCACCTTCATCCCTTTCTTTTCGTTGTTTATGACACCAATTAGTTTCAAAGATATTAAGTTTAAAAATTTGTTTTCTTACCCTGTATACTTTGCATAATTGAAAACTGCTTTGCTTATATCTCAGCTTCTATTTAATGAATTTTAATATATACTTTGGCTCGTTTTTTTTTCTGTTTTTTTTTACCAATTCGTGAAAAACAAGATTTTATTATTATGATCTTTACCCTGGTAGGAAAGCGCCAATTTGAAATTATCGCAAATCGCCAAGAAAACAACGCACATTCATAACTAAAAAAGGCTTATTCAAAATTCATGAAGGAAATATAGTTACTATCAAAATACAACCCTGGTAAAAATATTGATGTGATTTTGTGATGTATTAAAATTACGTATTTCTTCATGTAATTTTGATATGTGATTTGTGACGACAGTTTGTTATGTACTGATTTCGAACGTTTTATGACGATTACATAAATATTTAGTTCTGGATACTTACTACTAAATACTCTTAAATACTTCAAATTTGTTCAAATAAGTGATCATATATACCCTGCCATGCGGATGGTAGTGAGGAAAATAGGGGCTAATGAGTGATGAATATTCTTTTTATTTTTATTTTTTAATTTAGTGAAAGTATCAAAAATAATTAATTTCTGAGGCATACACCCCCATTTTCCGCACTACCATTCGCATGGTAGCACTCATATGATCACTCATTTTAACAAATTTTAAGTATTTAGGAGTATAATTACATAATTACATAAATATATAGAACTAAATATTTATGTAATTAAATAACATACTAAAATTACGTAAAAAAACTTCATGAAGCTAAAGTATTTTGATTTTTCTAAAGTCATAAAATTACGTGATGAAACGTTCGAAATCAGTACATAACAAACTGACGTCACAAATTACATATCGAAATTACATAAAGAAATACATAAATCAGTATTTTCACCAGGGAACTGAACGAGCGTCAGCGAGCAACGTAACCGTTGCTAGTTGAAGAATGTATAATAGGATGCGGCAAAGTACACTTATTAACAAGAACAGGATTATATCTTCAGAAATTCGTTGATGCAACTGCTGTGATCAGTTGTAAAATATTAAAAAAAAATTATTTCTAATGGAAATCGTTATACTACTGATAAATAAATATTAATGTTTTCGATGAACAGATAACTCTGTTCTCAAAATCACTGATAAAACATTTAGAATTATTTTAAAAATCTGTAAAATTAAGTATGATAGTGACTGCGAAGTGGTAATTTTTTTCTTGATCTAAAAATTGCAATTAAATTTTTTCTTGACAATGTTACTATTAAAAAGAATACTCTCAGTTACACAGACTATGTATTTTATTAAATTTAAATTAATGTAAATTCAAACGCAATATAAAATTTAAGTACTATGTATATAAGACAATAATACAAAGCAAACGAGGAGGAAGCTGGCAAGGATTTGGAAGCGGTTTTTAAATTCTAATGTATTTTACACTATTAGTTTTTTGATGTTAAATCTGATTTAGCAAGTGTGAAAAGTTTATGCAAGCGCTGCCAGAGTAGCTGCAGAAATTTTGCTGGGATTCTATAGCAACATTCTACAGAGTGTATGCAGAAAGTATGCAGGAAATATGCATGCCAGACTGCAGCTCCGGCTATGAGTTTAGTTGCAGACTTTTTTATGAGAGTCCTTCTACATACGTGTCCAAAATTTAATTTAGTTACTTCATTCGAATTTGCAAACTCGAATTTTATGCATATAAAAAAAAATAGTAAGCGATACTCGTGCGCTGCATGGGTGTACCCACACTTGCTTTTGTTTTTTACACACTTTTCTCTCATAGTTGTCATCAATTTCCTTATTTGTATCCGTATATACTAATCAAATTTAGAGTTTTATTTGCTTGAGAAATCAAAAGTCTTACCATGATATTGTTCTGTTACAGGCCTGCAAACTCAGAGTTGTACCATCGAAGCTTCCGCTTGGACTTATAACAACGGCACCTTCCTCGCAAATAAGCAAGCCAACTAATGTTTCGAGCATTTCCACCATGAGCCAAATATTACCTGTTCGTTCTAATTCAAGTATCAAACTTTTAGGAACATCTGTACCACGAGTTGGTAGTTCACGACTAAATTCTAATACAGAGAAAAAAACGGCATCACATGTTACTTTACCGTCAAATACAAAAACTACAATGTCTTATACAAGTGCAATTATGACAGCTGGTCGTACATCTAAAATTGTAACAACAAATACATCTCAAACTTTTGCTGCAAAACTTTCTGAAATATATACTCCACCTCAATCGTGTAATACTTCGCAAAGTGTAAATCAATGTAATCAAAGTTCAAGTAACGTTATAAACATTGTAAAGCAAACAATAACTCCAAATACATCCGTAGCGCTAGCATCACCGTCATCAGTCAATCAAGTATCACATCAACAATTAATTACGCAAAGTTTAACCAATCCTGGTCTTTCAGTACTGATGGTTTCTCCTTCAACGGTATCATCTCAATGTTCTGGAAAACTAAAATTTTCTAGCAATTCTGTTTCATTATCAACAATTAATTCAAACCCAACCAATAATCAACCATGTTTGATCATGACTTCGTCTAGTTCTATTAGTTCGGCAAATTCTTTACCAACAGTTTCTCAAGCAGTAACATTACAACAATTTCGTAGTTCGACGCCTATAGTTGGCGTAAGGTCAGAAAAATGTCATACTTTGTCAAGCAACGTACCTTTAGAGTATTCATTATTCAATGACACATTTAGTAAGGTTACTCAGCAATCAATGTGGGGTAGTAAAGAAATAGAGACTCAAAAAAGTATCAATTTTGCAACAATTGCTGGAACAGGGATTTCTGTTAGTTCTTCCACAGCACCGTCCAATACATTCATTGATACTAGCTCCATGGAAGTAGATGCATCAAAAGCTCCAGGATATAGAGGAACGTCAATGTGCTCTCCAACTTCCAATAAATCTAGTGCAAACAATGCTGGTAATAGTACAGTTACTACGAGTTCACTTAACTCAACAGCATCCAGCCCAGTTCAACAAGTAAATATACAATCTTCAGTAAATTATACAGGTACTCATACATCTATTAAGTCTCCTGTCAATTTATCATCAACAAAACCCCACGTAACACCAAAATCTATGGAGATGGATGTGGCTAGTATAACACCATTCATTAGACCCGTCTTTCATGGAAACATAGATACTTCTCAAGGCATAACTGGTGGTCTTAAAACTTGTACTATTTCAGCGATATCTCACAATAATTTAGAGGCAAATATTTACAACGAAAGTAATGTTGGTTATGAAAATCAAAATCCCAACTCTAATTTGCTAAATATAATACCCAATGAAAATCAGACCAATAACCAATCTATTTTACCAATTCATCAACATATACAAAGCTATCCGCAAACGGTGGCACCTTCATCAGTCGTTACAACAACTATAAGTATTTCTAGATTAAATCCACGTGCGCCAGATTTTTCTAGTTCAATGCATTTAAACAGTAAACCACAAGCCACAATGTTCAGTCCAGTAACACCAATGCATCCAAATATATTTTCAACAACGCCAGCTCAGCCATCAACTACTGTTATTCAATCTAGCAATCTTGCTATTTTAGGTAATTTTAATTTTAGTAAGTATCAATCGTCAGCTCAAAGACAATCAAACGTTAATATTCCAACTTGTATTCAAAATCGTTGGCCATTTGTACCACCAATAAATTATTCAACTCATCAAGATTCGTTAGCAAATTTTCCTGATCACATTGCTAATCTATCAGTTCAATCAGGTAATTTGGAATTAATTAATCTTGAAAATGGCTCAATATCATCAGCTATTTCGCCTTCTTCAACGGGACAAGTTCTTTCTCAAGATGTCTCGCAAATGCAGATTGAAGATAGAAAAATACCTCGACCAATAGGTACTGAGAGAACGTGGAAAAATTATTCGACTGGGATTGGACCGGCGGGAGATTCTGATAATATTACTTGGGTGACGAATAACGAAAAGCATATTAATTCATGGTCAGGAATGTCAAGTAATACAGACAGAAATCAATTGTATTGTTCAAATACAACATTCAATCGAATTTCAGCTAGTGATACTGAGTTACATCAAATAATGGAAACTTCATACCAGGTAATTTGCTGCATATATGCGTGATAAATACATCTAGTTCAATATTACTTGATATATAACCGATGCGATTTTAAATCATGTGACCCTATTGTACCTGTTTCTTGCAATTACTGCTAAGTTAGAACATGTCATTGGGGTATAACTGGATAGATGTTTCTTGATGCACCAGAATTGGAATTTTAATAAGTAAACAACCTAACTGACTTATTTTTGTCTTGATCCTGCACATGATGTTTGCATTTCGAAATCTAAATATTAGAATGTTTTTAATTTTAGCTTACAGACAAAATAGTTTTCTACGGAAATAAATACATTTTTCTCTTTAAAATTTAACTGCCATACATTTTATGTGAAAATTCTATAGTAAAAGTTATAGACAAATAAAAATATAAATTTTTAAAAAATCCAAAGAACGATTTTTAATAACACTAAGGAGGGGGGGGGGGGGTACCCCCTGCTCGCATCGCTCGCCAATCACCACATTTGTCATAGAATTAACTTTAGTTTTAGATGTGTAAAAATGTACAATTATAGTTTGCGTGTCTATCGATAGGTGTTGAGGAGACAGATGGTTGTCCATGTTTAAAACTGAACCTTGAAGCTATTTGAAGAACATCTTAAGAGAACATATTTCGAACACAAAGAAAATCGTCTTTTAAAAGCTTTAAATATTTAGTTACGATTTTGCATTACATACAGTGATATGTAATCCGAATCTCTGTATCGTTTATTGTAAGGATACAATTCCAAATGCCGTTTTTATTCACCGTTATTGTCATTTGACAATATCGTTTATACCATGAGAAACGTGATACATATCTACAAGAGTTTGTTCTTATTCAAAGATTTTATTGCTATAGCTTAAAAGATATATAATATATATATATAATATATTTTATTGACTGTAGAACCGAAATATTTTATGAAATTTTAATTGTTATTAATGATTACATCTACACAATATTAATTTGTTTAAATTTCTGTCCAAAACGTCATTTCTAGTTCAATTTATTCAAATTGCTCCAGTTTTAATTGAAATTTTTTTAACTGTCACATGGGTCCTAACAACTAAGAATATTGCTACCGTTTTATTTTACTTCCTCCTAGAGGAAGCTTTGTAATAGTAAAATTTTGAATTTCGTCAAAGCTTCCAGAAAATACTTTTTCGTGTGTTCAAATCAAGTATTTTTAGAAAATGTCCGTATGAATGTCCGTATGAATGTGTGTGTATACCGTAATATTTCTGGAACTACTCCGTCAATATCAATAAAACATGCATATATATTTTTAGATTCTAAATTCGGAAAAAACAGTCATTTTTCATTTTCTCAACTATTTTTTTTATGGCCATTTTTTGATTTTTGAAGAACACTATATTGCGTTTTTTTCAATCATCCCATTGTTACAAACAATTCAGCTATAATGCATTTGAAAGAGAATAAAATTACCTACTTTTCATCGTTTGATCCTCGGGATCGACCGCTTTGTTCGGCAATAAAATGAAAAAGTGATTTTTTTTTAAATTCATATCTCTGAAACTAAACATCATAACTTCGCGAAAAAAATTATGTCGATGAGTAACGTGTCAGACTATATCCCATTATAATTTGACTACTTATTTTTTTAGTAATAAATCAAAAACACCAAAAAAAATAGTTTTTTTTGTGCCTCGATTACGGACGTAAACAGGCCTTATTGCACTTGAGTTTTTGGGAAAAAGTAGATATTTTATGTGTTTTAGCTAAGTTCATTGCACAGCTTTCAAACCCCTATGGTTCATAAAATATCAAGGTTTTAATTTTTTTTTTAATTTTTTGATTCCTTATATCTCTAAAACAATGTAGCCAAATGCTTCAAAATTTTATTTCGTAACTCACCATAAAAAAAGCTATCTGCTGCTTAAATTTTAAACGATTTCGTCAAGCAGTTTTCAAGTAAAGGGCTAAAATGTAAGAATCGTTTTCTCGAAAATTGTGCGAGCGATCTATCTAATGAATAACCTGCTGTTTTGATGGTTAGGTTGGTTAGGGACATATGTAAACATGCGTGAATTTCTGTGAAAAAAATTGACGACAGTGTTCGTATTCTATAATAAGAAAACAGAGGGGTCTGCAAACTTTTGGACAATGAACTATCCAAAACTTATACATTAAATTATGTATCAAAAACCGCCTCATACATTAGGAGGCAGATATACTATATATATATATATATATATATATATATATATATATATATATATATATATATATATTAAAACAATATTTTATTTATTGGACCTATGAATTTAGTTGGAGAAAGCTACGTGCCAATAAATTGGCAGCGGTTTTTTTTCCTTAGTGCACCAATATTGCAATATTTTAATGTAAAGATAAAATATCGCACTTTCCGGATTTTTCAGGGAATTTTTCTGGACTTCTTGGAATTTTGGTCTTCCTGGAATTTTAACGCTGATATTATACTTATGATTATAAACGAGGTTTCTTGGTGTAATTTTAAAGGTATCACCATATATCATTTACCATAAATATAATGGGTTAACCTCAGGATCATCCTGACACCTGGACAACATCTACAGGAAGTGAACATTTTTTTCGGTGCATTTGTTGTATACTTAGTGCGTTGTATCATAGACGATGTCTCGCCATCCGGAAGGTAATTTTGATACCTGGACATTGTCTGCTGTAGTTGAAAATTTTTGTTGGTACATTTGTTGCATACTTATAGTGCATTGTATCATAGATCCTGTTTCGCTATTCGCTATAATAATAAGTGTCGAATGATTATGTATCAGTAAAAAATATGTAACCTAAATTAGGGGCCGATTTTACTTAGTTTTTAGTTTAGTGATTTTCGTCTCAGGTATAAAAATACCACTTTAATTAAAACTAAATATATTAAATAAAGGAAAACAATTAATGATATTTTAAAAAAGGTAATATATTAAAAATAAAATATATACACACTTATGTTTAATCAATAGTTAACACTTGAACATGAACATTGAATTAAAATAATCAATACTAGCGCCATTCACCTCTCTCCTAACGTCGTTTGGTTAAAATATATATTGCAATAGTGATAAGATTCAAGTTTTGTTAAGACTTTTTTTCCTAATGTCAATTCTTAACAGGGGGAAAGTAACAATTTTAAATAATAAAGATTTGAAACACGAACATTACGCATTGATTTATAATGAAAGGTAAAATTTCGAAACTGAAATTAAGGTGGGTCCGGAGAGGTAAAAGTGGGGTGGGGATCGCAGCGAAATCTTCGTTTCTGACTATTGTGCGTGTGCTGTGGACACAAATGGTCAATGTACTAACCTTGGCTAAAAACATTTATTCACGCGCGCGAGAGTACGGAAAAACAATTACTTTGTGTTCGACTCGTCATTATTCGAGCTAGCCTTAACTAAATGACTTGAAAAAAATTGTATAATAACCGTGAATATACGTCGTTTCATATTATGTGATCACAATTAGCTCAAGCCATTGTTTGAACGAATGAAAAATACAAAATCAGAAGTGAACTTTTAATATGTTAGATTTTTCCGTTCAATCAACAAAAGTCGGTTACAAATTTTCGAAATTGTTAAATAATTGTCCATTGCATTAAACGACATATAGTGATAAAGGTATCTAGAAAGTTTCATGACTCTATATGCAATAGATCAAAAGTTATAAACATTTGAAGTTGAGAATCGAGTGCACGCGAGCGCGAGGTTAGGTCGCTTAACTCGTATGCAGTAGGCGCTTAGTATAGCCATTGTGGCACTCTATTTTTTCCGGCTTTATTTACGTTTTGGTCTTTTTCTCATTGAAATAGCTGATAAACTAAATTTTTAAGGGTACTAATCGATTCAGCATGCCATTCCCTTGCTCAAAGTATGTTTTTTTTTTCACTGACCCATCATTTTAAGCATATAAAAAAACGATCTGAATTTCAAATTTTGCTGTCATCCCATAAGAGTAGAGCGTTTCCAATGTTAATGTTTTTGTTAATATCTCGATAACGGATCGATCAATCGATCTGAAATTTTCACAGGTTGTGTGTAATGCATAAAGGAAAAGAAATATATTCATTTGGAGAGATTCTCATTACTTTGCTATATCTCCGGACCCTCCTTAATAAAAAAGTATGACAGTCAAAAGAATAAATTTTAAATTCTAAATTGAAAACAAAAATACTCTAAACTCTTGTTATTTTATATTTCCTAATATTTGAATTCAACATTTTTATTTTAGAAATTATTTCAATCAGAATTTCAGTTTTTTAATTTTTGCCTTTCCTGCTTAAATTTTTTCGAATTTTAATTTTTTTAAGTTTTTGCCGCCAAGTTAAATTGATTATTCTCAATTACTGATTATCATTAAAATAAAGGCGCTAAAATGTTAGTATACGAATAGAAAAATATAATGTCTCATTATTATCTACACTGAAAAAACATAGCCATTTTAACTGATCTCGCACCAGTAATCCGTCATTTTACAAAGACTCGCCAAAACTACCAGTGGCACACCGTTGTTCTTACTGAACAGTCGTTACGGTGGCAAACCGGTTAAAACTACCGGATTTTACAGCAGAAACGACTGTGTTTTTTTTCAGTGTAGTAAGCAAGGTAAAATTTTTATATTATCAAAAAAGTTATCTATGCATATGGAGAATTCTACGGGAAGAATGCCATTTTCTGGTTGGGGAAACCGAAAAAAACAAATGTTGGGGCATACTCCCGCAACTTTTTTTTCTTATTGTACATGTTTAGAACCATGCAAAACCACATTCCAACATCGAAAAAGTGCCTTGTGACACTGTTTTCTAGGCCCTTCAAGTTCGTCGAAAAATAGCCATCGTTCAAGGTCATGCACCTAATGCATAAGGACACAAACAGAAAATGTATTACGGTAGGAAGAGAGTACGGGAAAAGAGCTTGAATTTAAAAAAAAATGCGTTAAAAATGTTTGATTTGGTCAAAAGTTACGCACAATTGAAAATGCGGAAAAATCATGGAAATTGCTTCATGAATGGCAGAAAATGGCATTCTTCCCGTAGAATTCCGCATATAGTTATTTAACATTGGCGAGAACATTGACGTGATTTTGTTATGTATCAAAATTGTATAGTCTCCTACTTCAATTCGTCACTGTCGACATTTGTTTGAAAAATCGATAATAAAAATGCTGCAAATCATTTAAACCAATTAATTAGTGCGGAAATCCCTGATAAAAATGAAAATGAAGAATAGATTGTTTGCTGTTGAACGACAATTTATGATATATTTATTATGCTATCGATGTTCTTATTTTAAAAGGAATTGGAAATCATTTTAATTGTAAAAGTTTAATTTAACAACATTTTAAAATGTTACTTAATTTTTCATATGCAATCTGCAGTTCATTTTCAGAGATTCTCTAATATTCAACCTATTTTTTCTGGTTCAAGTACAAACAGACACTGGATTTGTTTGTGGTACGAAGACAATGTAATACGAATTTTTAATAGTATTAACAAAAAATGTATTAATGATGATCGTACAATTTTTATTGATATGCTGTTTCCAAATAAAGATAATTTTGGCATATTTTTTTAACAAGTACTGTATCAGACTAATTATTATGATTGCGATGTTTTTGCTATATCATTTGTAGTCGCTATTGTATTTAATATTTGCCCATGCAATGTTCACTTTAATATTAGTAAAATTTAATTAAAATGTATGATATATTCACTTTATCATTTTTTCCAATTTATTTTAAAACGATCGCTGAAATTTCAATTATAAGAGACCTTTGTCACTCAATAAAATTTGGTAAATTTGAATTAAATTTTGATAAAATTAGTATTGAGAAAATTGAAGTATTATATAAAATTATTAATTAATTCTTATAAAGCCAACACAAAGAAAAAGTAAGTGCTAAAAATCAATCAAAAAATAATATGGATAATAAAATAATAAGTATAGCTAATAAAACAACTAATAATTGTATTCATTATTTGGAAAGAATCATACCGATGGATATGGATAACAATGACATTGTATCATCAAATCAAAATGGCAAAAAAACTTCATTAAATCAGAAATTTGATTAAAACAGTATAGTATTTTATAATACCTTATTGATAATAGATCAATAGATAAGATAATATAAAATACACAGATAATTGATTTTTTTTCATATAGTCCATACTTATTATGGAAATTTAATTGTCTAAAATATGCATATATGTATATATTTATATATGAGAAAGGCCTCAACATTATTTACAGTTTATAAATAATACTTTTCAAACTTTCCAAAATTTTAATTATTATTAATTGATTAATTTTCTATTTACCCCTTCTTTGTTCTTCCTCTTTTTTTCTCAACGTTTCGGCGAGCACACGTCACCAACATCGCAAGTAACCTACGCCATTTTAATTTTCACAGCAATTCGGGTAGGCGAAAATTCAATAAACTCATTTCAAATCTCCAAAGTTGCAAGTTTCTATATTTTGTCTGAATAATATAAATATTTAATTGTGATATATAAAGTTAAAATTTCATAAATAAGGACTGCTATTTGTATAATATGTAAATCTATTATTTTGACTACAATTGAATTAAGCAAAATATGAATATTAATTATTAAAGAAAGATTGTTCAATAATCTTGATTAT
This sequence comes from Nasonia giraulti, assembly GCA_016647725.1. Lineage (NCBI taxonomy): Eukaryota > Metazoa > Arthropoda > Insecta > Hymenoptera > Pteromalidae > Nasonia > Nasonia giraulti. Next base: position 133,623 of record QLYP01000121.1, on the reverse strand, counting down.
TTGATTTGGGTACATTGTGGAACAGAGCAGAATAGCAGGATGAGGTAAATAAATAAACAGTATTTTTAGATTTGATAATATATGAGGGGCGCGAAGCCTTTATTCACTTTATTTATGGCAAAGTCTCATAGCAAGATGGATGAAAACCAACGCATGAAATTATTAATTCTTCACAATGATAATGCTGCAAGTACACCGCGGTAAATAACAACGACCATATGAAATATCATACGAAGCAAAAGAATAACTTGAGTACATGAAAACTAGGTCACTAGAGTCGTCGTACGCTCTATGAGAGTTGTTGTTCCTAAAGGTTTATAATAAACTAATAGTTATTGACATGAAATGAATATCTCTCTATATTATAAAAAAAGTTTCACCGCTGCCGCCGCACAGTGTGCCCAAACAGGAATTGCGAGGTCAAATAAAATTTCTCGGACTAGGAGCAAGCGATCGGGATGATTTTTTTTTAAATTGTAGCTTATACAATACCGATTTAGGGAAAACTATACGATTTTCATCAGCAATCGTTGCTGACCTAGGAAAATTGCTGATATCAGCAATTTTTCGATAAATTCCACATTTTACACTTCTATTGCGGTAAAAGTCCTTGTATATACAGTATATGACCAAATTTGTCAAAAAATGTATATAAGACTAATATATAAGTATACCTATCATATATATATGTATATATACAGGTGCAGGAATCAGCAATTTTTCGATAAATTCAACATTTTACGCTTCTACTGCGGTAAAAGTGCTTGTATATACAGTATATGACCAAATTTGTCAAAAAATATATATAAGACTAATATATAAGTATACCTATCATATATATATGTATATATACAGGTGCAGGAATCAGCAATTTTTCGATAAATTAAACATTTTACGCTTCTACTGCGGTAAAAGTGCTTGTATCTATCATATAGGACCAAATTCGTCTGTATTTGCTGTTTATTTTAAGTTCTCTTTTCTTAATGTGACACTGGCAATTTGTTATAATCATTTTGATATTACAATATTTTCACATACTTTTGACAATGATTTTTTTGACATTCTTTACCATTTCGTAACATTTCTCACGTAACAGTTATTGAATTGACATTAATAGATTCTTACAAAGCAATTTAACGCCAATGAAAAGCTTGCATTATCATCATCACTTTCTTCGGATAGACTTTCTTCAATATCGATATCTTGATCTTCTATATCTTCTACTTCAGTTCTGTAAAATATATATTAATATTTAACGATATTTTCTAATCACTATATCGTTAGAAAAGATATTTTCTAATAAAAGTGGGAAAAGTGAAATGTCCTGTTGCCTCACAAATGTGTACACAAATGTATCGCTTGTAAATTGATATCGAATGAATAAATGAAATACATTGAAATACCAGAACCATTCAAAACCCTTGTTTAGCATTCCCCTCTCCCATCACCGCTTCAGTTGTGTCACCGGTGTAGGATGGTAGTACCCTGCATTTAAGCAAGAAACTCTGTTTCCAGTAATGGTATTCAATCATTTGCCATCAAACATGGTTTGCAAAATTGAATAACTAATTTTTACTCGTTTTTGGTTTGACATTTCAAAAGTGTAAGGAACCAACATTTTAATCTCCGTTTGTAGACGATCATATTCACGAAGTGTTGCCTGCTCATCTTCTTTTTCAAATCTGATTCGTAATGGGCGACAAAACCGTATACTTTGTGGTGTAGGATTTAACCAATTTAGTTCCTCAAATCCACTAAATATAGAATTAAAGTCATGAATAAGTAATGTAATGTTATGAAGGTAGTGTATAATTCTACATTTTAACAATCCTACTCTCTAAACTTTGAATTTTTTAAAACATAATCAATTTTTAGAGCACAAAACACTAAAAATTTGTGAAATGATATTTAATTTATTATAAAACGAATAAAAATGGTATATACGTGTAACTAAAATGCAAAAATATAATCATTCAAAGAATGCAAGAATAATAATCATATGAGTCCAGATCATCAAAACGTATATTTTGCGTACAATTCTTAGTTAACATTTATAATTTGATGTTTTTAATTCGAATGCAACATTCGTATATACTCATTATCTAAGCGATCGTATTTAAAAGTCGAATTTTTATACCAAAAATAATTGTTGTGTTACCTTAACTTAATCAGTAAGATACTTGTCACAAAAAGAGATTGATGAGAGGCTGCACTTTTGTTTAAAGGGTTTATACACTTTTGTTGGAAATTAACGTGCCCAGATGAACTGTCGAAACCTAATGTGACTAATAAATTTAGATTATCTAGGACATTTTCATTCCATTCTAAGGCAACAGATTCGCACAATCTCTCAGATGTTTTATTGAGCATTTGTTGTAATGATATCATCATTTCTACTTCCGTCGATGAAATATGATCAGGTAAGCAATCATCCATTGCCTTCCTAGTCAGAAAAATAGATAATTACAATTTGATAATCAAGGGCTACACTTGATGTACATAAAATCTGATTCAAATATCTTGAATATTCCGATAACTTAATTGGATTGAATGCCCATTTCTCTTAAACTTATTGGAATATGCAAAAACATAATAATTAAATAAATTATTTTATCTATCAAGCAAATATTATTTAATTAATGTTTAAAGCAGGTAGTTCATCATTGAGATTTTAAAATTGCTTGTGACGCATAATAAATCTTTTCAAACGCAGTGTGAAGAAATATTTTAATCATCAATAAATCAATTTTATTAATTAATTAATTTATAAAAAATATTTCAATAATGAAAAAAAATTACCTAATCGACTTATATGCAGGATAAATATTGCAGCCCTTCGAACGAGCATCGAATACTAGTGCTTTATAATTATTTACGCTATAATCGTTTTCAATATAAAAAGCTAAGCCAGTATCTTTCGTATGACCTAATATTAACATTTTCCAATTTTGATTAATGATTAATTCTAAACATATAATACTTTAAACATTTGTTGAACTTATCAAAAATGTTTACCATTAAACTCAATTAGCTCATCGTCAGAAACTGCATTTTCCTGCTCATTGGAAATGTTATTTTTATTCTGCCATATCGTTGCCAATTTCAGTGCTTTTTTTAAGATGTCAACATTGTAATCAACGGAAGCAGCAATATCGCTAGCTCGCCTGTATAACGTACTTGAAGACGCTATTGGACAATGATCAAGTAATTTTATACAAAAATGAAATTTATACATTGGCAAAAATAACCACTTGTTACTGGTTATTACATGATCAATAAATTGATTTATCACATGAAGAGTAAGTGTATTTTTTCGCGTGAGAAAAAAATAAAATACCTTTTATCATTTTCATTTTATCATGTGACAAATTACGTTAAAATTTCACGTGATTAATTGTGTAATGAATCAGTTCATAAATCATATGATGTATGTATTTTAAGCGTGAAAAAAATACGTTTTGAAAAGTACAATTTAAAATCTGTACATGATACTAGTCATAAAATATTGATAAAAGTTCGTGATATACTTTACCCAAGCCAAAAATAAACCTTCATTTACTTACTATAGTTGTTATCAATCTGATATGATACGTGTATCTTATACGTGGAAGAAAGAGATTCAGTTTATAAAATTTATAATATGAATATGCTTTAAATTAAAGAAATTAAAGAAACTTTATACAGTCGTATAATGTAAAAAAGCATCGCGGTTGAGATAATAATCATTTACTTTCTTAATATTATTTTTCCTATGCAATTGTGATTCACAGATTTAAAAATTTTTATTATTCATAATTTTAAAGTTTTCATAATTGTTGTAGAAGTTTATAATAATAAGTTGGATATATGTTGAAAGACTTAATGAATCAAATAAAAGAATTGTAATTCTTACCAGAAGAAATCTCTTTGACTTCAAGTCGACTTCTTCCCCCATTGCAGGATTGGCGTTTAATCTTTTTCGGACGACCACCTCTGCTACTATTACTTTGTCTTCTTTTAATATACTTTTCCATGAATGTAATTAAAGCTATTTGCAATAAAAATAGTAATATATGTAATAATTTAAACGTATACAATAAGGTATTTAAAAATTTTATTTTTTAAATTCTTACTAAACTCTTTGTTTAAAAAAAAGTACAATATTTGGTTGAAATAACCTATATTATTATCTAAACAGGTCAATTATATTCTTCTTTCTTCATTTTATAATCACATTTGTTTTAGTTTCTAGATATAACACTATATATATCTATATCTATATATATATATATATATATATATATATATATATATATAT
>QLYP01000121.1:95445-118494 GCA_016647725.1 Nasonia giraulti | reverse complement strand
ATATATATATATATATATATATATATATATATATATATATATATATACATTTATTTATTGAATCTTGAAGTTTATTTATTCAATAATATTACAGATCAAAATTACTAGACTATATGAAAGATACAATGTATAAGTGTTTGAATATGAAATAATAATATCGAGGAACTGTAGACTATCTTGTGCTGATGGATTTCTCGTACTGACTGGCTCCTTGCCGGTCCGGCCGCTTATGAACCCTTATGGCTCTATCATAAAACCCCAGGTCAGTTTATTGTCCTTCTTGAGGGTAGATGACGGTGAATATTAATCTTAGAATGAGTGAAAGAACTCAGAGTGAGTTCCGACAGAAGAGCTCTCTTACCGCAAAGATGAAAGCAAAAACCGCCGCTGAAGAGGGCGTTGGGCTGGCCTCGTCGTAGTCTTGCGTCCTGGTCCTGGAGGTCTGGAAGCCGGGCCTGGGGAGCGAAAAGATGGTCCGCAACCGTGCACCAAGCGCGCCCCGACGTCTCGGGGAGCCAGACGCTTGGCACGAGGGCAACAAGGGGTGTTGCCGCTGTTCGCTCGCCCCGAAGGAGTCACGTACAACACGTGGACACCTTCGCCAACAAACCTTAAGACTATCGCCTCGAGGCACACTCACATACGCGCACAAATGCACACACGCGAACGACGCAATCGCGAATTTTCCGCTAAACACAACAAACACGGCGCAGAACGAGGTGAACAGTGATAGCTCTGAGAAGAACAAGTCACTGGCTCACCGTATAAAGAAAAACGTCGAAAAACGTAAGGAAGCCAAACGTTCGAAGTGCTAGGCAGTCCTAACAGAAATGAGCGTGCGCGGGCCCTTCGCGCGCTCACGAGCAGGGCCGGCGGCGCGCAACTCGACGCGAAATTCAAAAAGCCTAAATTTACACCTGCACTACTTGAACGAATAAAACGAACTGAACATCCCGCCCGCCTTCGTCGAACAGACGAACCAACCACCTGGAACCTACTCAAGCCCCTTCCTTGATGTGCAACGGACAAAGACGAGCAACGTGACGACGAAAAGAAGTAGTAGCAGTCTTCACTGTAACCACACGGACGAGATCATCTGGACCTGGATGGACCTCAATGATTCGTCCTAACGGCCATTTGGATGGAGGATAACGATCATCCTTGATAAGAATGAGCCTACCTACACAAAAATTCTCTGTTGGATTCCTCCACTTTTCTCGCTGCTGCAAATGGAGGAGGTATTCCGATGACCAACGATTCCAGAACTGGTTACGTATCCGCTGGAGCAACTGAAAACGACTCAAACAATTCAGAGGCACGTCTGGCGAATCATCATCAGGAATCAACGCTGAGGCAATTCCTGTCAAAAAGTGAAAGGGTGGCAACGCATGGAGGTCATCGATGTCCGAAGTCAAAACCCCTAATGGACGAGAATTAAGACACGCTTCTATCTCTCCTCGAACGTGAGAGTGTGCTCGCCTACGACCCGCTTCAAGTGGTGCTTTATGGACTTCACATCAGCTTCCCACAAACCTCCGTAATGTGGAGCGCTAGGAGGAATGAACACCCACTCCGTTCCGTCATTCGCAAGAACCAAGGCAACCTTTTGATAAAAATCCGACGCCCGCTGGAACATCGCCTTCAGCTCGTTGTCTGCTCCATGGAAGTTGGTGGCGTTATCGCTGTAGAGCTTCTGGCATTCCCCTCGCCTACCAACGAATCGACGATACGAACTGATAAAAGTGGCTGTCGTCAGATCGCTTACCAGCTCCAAATGAATCGCTCGGGTGGAAAAGCAAACAAAGACAACGATGTACCCCTTGTACGCCTTGTGTCCACGACCCTTAGTTGTGCGAATCTGAATGGGGCCAGCGTAGTCTAAACCTGAAATCGAAAACGGCCTACTAGCATGCACTCGATCGGCGGGGAGATCTCCCATTAACTGCCGTGCTGATTATGGTTTGACCCGCTGACACGTCACACACTTGTGAATCATGGACTTGCCCAATTGCTTTTTGCCCACAATCCAGACTTGCTGCATCAGAACGCTAGAAGTCAAAGTAGGTCCACCATGCAAGCAAAGTCGATGAGCAGAATACACGAACAAGCGACTGAGAGCTGAATCCTGCGACAAAATCAGTGGATGCTTGCGATCGAAGGACAGGCTGGAGTGAGACAATCGACCTCCTACTCTCAAAATATTGTCCTTGCCAATAAAAGGATTTAATTTACTGAGCCGATTGCCTTTCGGCAATCTCCCTCCAACCTTCAACGCCTCGATCTCGACTGCAAAACTGCTCGCCTGCGATAAACGAATAACAATGCTGCGAGCTTCTGCCAACTCCGACAGCGTGAGAAATTCAGGAAGCGGTTCTTGAGCCTCTTTTCGCCTACGATGATTAAGAATAGGACGTCTAGCAAACGCAACGACCCCAATTAAGCTAAATAACAAAGAAAATCTGGTCAACAGCTCCGGTTCCGACGGCACCTTCTTCGTATGGAGCGCTCGTCGAGTCTCTGCTGGCTGTGGCCACTCGTTCGGAGCTTGTGAAAGCCAGCTAGGTCCCTGCCACCACAGAGTAGTCCCTGCTAGGTCCGCTGGTTCAGAACCTCGAGTCGCCAAATCCGCCGGATTCTCCTTAGTAGGTACGTGTGCCCACGTTGCCGACGGCAACTCGGTTTGAATGTACGACACCCTATTTGCAACGAAGGTCTTCCAATGGCAAGGATGCTTTCGAAGCCATGTGAGTACAATCTGACTGTCAGACCAAGCAAAAACCGGAGTCGCACTAAGAAAATCGAGTTTCCTAACGTGACAAAGGAGCTTAACGAGAAGCGCAGCCCGCAGAGCTCTAAGTTAAGAATACTGACCGTCTTTACCGGATAAACCTTCGTCTTGACAGCTAGAAGAGACACACTAAATGTGCCGTCTCCCTTGTCGACTCGCAGATATACAGCAGCAGCATAAGCTCGAGAAGAAGCGTCCAAGAAACCGTGTAGCTGGTACGAACGAGTTTAAGTGACTCCTAACCACCTATCGATTGACAAGGACGGCAACTCAGACAACGTCTTGCAATAAGCATACCATCGCTCGCGAAAATCCTCTGGCAAAGGCGTGTCCCAGTCGCACTTCTGGATCCACAAATCTTGCATCAAGACTTTCGCAGTTACTGTAACTGGCGGAAGCCACCCGAGTGGATCAAACAAACGAGCTATATTGGAGAGAATGGAGCGCTTAGTCGAAGCCTCCGACAGCTCGGCGATATCTGAAACGGAGAAACGAAATTGGTCCTGAACAGGATTCCAGTGAACGCCGAGTGTTTTGACTGATTCATCCAAATCGATCTCCTTTGCCGGGCCCTTTCCTGTCTGTGGAGGAAGCAGCTCTGGATGATTAGCAGCCCATTTGTCAAGAGAAATTTCTGCCGAACCTAAGAGCTTAGTAAGCTCGACCCTTTTCTGCACCGCAGTGAAAAGCTCGTTCGATCCAGCGAAAGTATCGTCCACATATATCTCGGGTTTAAGGCAATCAGCACCGAGAGGAAATCGAGCGTTCTCGTCTTCTACTAATTGCTGCAGCGTGCGAATAGCTAAAAACGGAGCACAAGCCGTCCCATAAGTGACTGTCGTTAAGCGATAATCGACAGGAGGAGAATCAGCCGTAGGAGCCCAAACGATCCTCTGAAAGTCTTGATCCTCGCGCTGCACTTTGATCTGCCTAAACATCTTAACTATATCAGCTGTAAACGCAAATAATATCGACGACAATTAAGCAAAATCAACGCGAGGTCACTTTGAAGAGGAGCACCTGTAAACAAAAAATGGTTAAAAAACCAACCATCTCGAGTCCGTCGAAAGGCATCAAAAACGACCCTAAGCTTCATTTTCAACAATAAATACAGCACTACCGGGTGATGCGGCAAGTACCACGCACCTTCACGCCGAATCTCCGACTCTGGAAGTCGAACCATGTGCCCTAGGTCCTCGTACTCCTTCAGAAATTCTCGATACGCATGAGCGACCTTGGGATCTCGAGCAAAGCGACGATGCAACGACTGGAGCGATCCAAAAGCCATTTGCCTTGTCTCACCTGCAACCAAAGGTAACTTACAATTAGATTTCAACGGGAGACGAACCTCGTACCGCCCCTGCGAATCCCAGGTGTGAGTCTCCTTGAATAGTTTCTCGCAGGCTTCGTCCTCCGGTTTCAACTTAGAAAACGACGAAGGAAGCTCGTCGAAAGCCCAGAACCTCTGCAGCATTTGGTCCAGCTCCTGCATCGAAGCGCAATGCAATACCTGCAAAAGCCGTATTCTGAGCGACAAGCTGCGATGAAGGAAAACGTCTCAATCCCGATCAGAGCAACTGCCCGTAGACGTCAGCACCGAGAATCACATCGACCTTATTCGATAGGAAAAACTTCGGATCTGCGAGAGTGAGCCCTGCAAACTGCTTGAGATCAAGATCTTCAATGCTGTCGACTGGGAGCTGCGACGTTAGACGAGGAAGAATGAGCGCCTCTGTCGTAACCTGGAAGCTTGTGTCGACCCTGGATTTTAGAACGAGCTGAGTTCTCGAGCGCGCAGTGCCCGCTGCACTAGCGCCAAGCCCTGTCAATGGTACGCATTCGGAGCCCTAACAGCTGGACAATCGACTCCGAAACGAACGAAGCTTCCGACCCTTGATCCAAGAGTGCTCGTACAAAGGTGCTGTCTCCTCTTGGACCTATAATCTGCACCTTTGCTGTAGCCAGAACGATTCTCCGCTTAGGAAATGCAAGAGGGTGTGATGTTTACCCTGATAAGTAGAACAACGTCCCGAAGAATTACAAGCGTTGGCTCTGTGAGATCCGAGGCAATTAAAGCAACGCTGCAACTTGTCTTTCAGTTTGAAGCATTTCGAGAGAGGATGCGTACCGTTACAAAGAGCGCAATTAGAATTTGCAGACGAACGAGAGGATCTAGCGTGGAAAACCTTCCGAGGCTGAGGTCCTGATGTTGGCATAGAAGCTGGTCTCTTCTCCGCCTTGCGCTCCGACGGGTAAATCTTAAGAGCTTGAGCTCTTCTCTCAAGGAACTTAAAATCTGAAAACTTAGGAAGAGCGCTGTTGATATCACGCTCCGGCTCGTCCGCCTCCGGCACGTACTCCTGGTCCTTCTCACTCAGCTCAGCCTCCCACAGCTTCCGAGACTAAGAATCCATGTGATCGGACAACAAGAAAACAAACCAAATATCCCAATGATCAATTGGAAGTTTCAAATTTGTCAAAGCTCGAACGATCCACTTGGCCTCATCAGCGAACGCACGCATTTCATCAGCCGATTCCTTCTTCATCTGCGGAATTTCTAAAAACGAAGTCAAGAGTTTGTTGATAATCAACCTAGTATTACTATAACAATCCTTAAGCGTCTGCCAAGTGTTCGCATAATTCGCATTGGTTGTCACCACGTCCTTGATCAGCTCTGCAGCCACACCAGTCAAGCATAACTTGAGATACTGCAGTTTCGTGACGTCAGAAATGCCAGAACGACTAAAACTAGCCCAGTCCTCGTCTTTACCTGAGAACATAGGTAAACTAATTTTCGGAAGCTTGACAACCTCAGGATCTGAGAAGAACAAGTCACTGGCTCACCGTACAAAGAAAAACGTCGAAAAACGTAAGGAAGCCAAACGTTCGAAGCGCTAGGCAGTCCTAACAGAAGTGAGCGCGCGCGGGCCCTTCGCGCGCTCGTGAGCGGGGCCGGCGCACTATGTCTTATTTTGACTTTGGTATAGACAAAATTAAGTAGCGCCTCTTAGAATAAAGATGAAAAAAAAGAATTGGAAAGCTTAAGGGTAATTAATTAATAATAGATTAAGGGAAAATTAGTCGCGTTTCACCTGCACCCCATTTACGCCCTCAAAATTCACCCTCAATATAAGAAATTTGTATAAAAATTGACATTTTCTGCTCTCTTGTTAAAAAAAATTGTTTTTATAGACCCCGTGGGTGAATTTATATGTTTTTTGGATCGCTGAATCCAAATCCGGGGTCCGTTTGTCTCTATCACGTCAGGCTCAATGTCATTTAGAGGTCAAATTGACGAAAGTCTGTAAAAAAATCTGAAAAATGCATGTGTATTTTTTTTGGGTCGCTGAATCCGAATCCGGGGTCCGTTTGTCTCTATCACGTCAGGGTCAAGGTCATTTAGAGGTCAAATTGATGAAAGTCCGTAAACAAATCTGAAAAAACGCATGTGTATGTTTTTTTAGGTCGCTGAACCCGAATACGGGGTCCGTTTGTCCCTATCACGTTAGGGTCAAGGTCATTTGGAGATCAAATTGACGAAAGTCCGTAAACAAATCTGAAAAAACGCATGTGTATGTTTTTTTGGGTCGCTGAACCCGAATACGGGGTCCGTTTGTCCCTATCACGTCAGGGAAATCGATAAATCGAGTTTTGTGGAATCGACATCCGGTGACCATTTCGACCCATTAGCTTTGAAATGGTCACTTCAAGGTTATTTGAAGGTCAAAATTATTTTTTTTTTTTGCAAAAAACTATTTACACAAACTATACCTTATTAGCAACTATTCTTCCTAGTTTAAAAACGCAAAATCGATTGTACAATCCAACTGTGATTTTATAGATACATTTTTTTAATTCTTTTCATTTTCAGCTGTTTAATGCATTTTCTCTACATGCATAATTATTAACAGACACACAGTATATATACATACATATATATATATATATATATATATATATATAAATTATTTTCCTCTGTAATATTTAGTTTTGTCAATTTTTGATATATTGAATAGTTTATATGTATATATAGATATATAATTTACCGAAGGGGCAACCCGATGGTGACCTTGGATTTGACCTTGAACGCGTTTTTCAAGGTCATTTGAAGGTCAACTTTGGATTTTTAAATAGGAACCCCATTCTTTTATTGCGGGAATAGAAAGAGCGGTAAATTTTACGTTCAGAATGGTATGTTCGGTTGCGGCACTGAAGGTCATCTCAATGTCCTGCAGCCAGAATGAAACCCCGCCTACGTAATTCCTCTAGCAACGCCAAATTAAAAAAAAGTGGTAGAGACCATAGTTGTAGGACCTGAAAATCCACCCTGCTACGTCCTCGTCGTGGATCCTGGACATCAAGTTTTATAATGATGACAAAACTCAGGAACTGGTACGCTAAATGATTAAAATCTTTTCTTCTATTTTAAATTTACTACTTCGTTTAAAGTGCAACATTTTACACGCTTTCAGGATCCGGAGTCGAAAAAGTGGGTGCTGTTTGAAAAAAAATAATTTGACCTTGAAATGACCTTGTAGGACTGGCTCAAATTCGAGGTCACAATTCTCCCCCCCCCCTATACAACAACTTTGGTCTCTACCACTTTTTTTTAATTTGGCGTTGCTAGAGGAATTACGTAGGCGGGGTTTCATTCTGGCTGCAGGACATTGAGATGACCTTCAGTGCCGCAACCGAACATACCATTCTGAACGTAAAATTTACCGCTCTTTCCATTCCCGCAATAAAAGAATGGGGTTCCTATTTAAAAATCCAAAGTTGACCTTCAAATGACCTTGAAAAACGCGTTCAAGGTCAAATCCAAGGTCACCATCGGGTTGCCCCTTCGGTAAATTATATATCTATATATACATATAAACTATTCAATATATCAAAAATTGACAAAACTAAATATTACAGAGGAAAATAATTTATATATATATATATATATATATATATATATGTATGTATATATACTGTGTGTCTGTTAATAATTATGCATGTAGAGAAAATGCATTAAACAGCTGAAAATGAAAAGAATTAAAAAAATGTATCTATAAAATCACAGTTGGATTGTACAATCGATTTTGCGTTTTTAAACTAGGAAGAATAGTTGCTAATAAGGTATAGTTTGTGTAAATAGTTTTTTGCAAAAAAAAATAATTTTGACCTTCAAATAACCTTGAAGTGACCATTTCAAAGCTAATGGGTCGAAATGGTCACCGGATGTCGATTCCACAAAACTCGATTTATCGATTTCCCTGACGTGATAGGGACAAACGGACCCCGTATTCGGGTTCAGCGACCCAAAAAAACATACACATGCGTTTTTTCAGATTTGTTTACGGACTTTCGTCAATTTGATCTCCAAATGACATTGAGCCTGACGTGATAGAGACAAACGGACCCCGGATTTGGATTCAGCGACCCAAAAAACATATAAATTCACCCACGGGGTCTATAAAAACAATTTTTTTTTAACAAGAGAGCAGAAAATTTACATTTTTATACAAATTTCTTATATTGGGGTGAATTTCGAGGGTGTAAATGGAGTGCAGGTGAAACGCGACTAATTTTCCCTTAATCTATTACCCTTAAGCTTTCCAATTCTTTTTTTTTTCATCTTTATTCTAAGAGGCGCTACTTAATTTTGTTCATACCAAAGTCAAAATAAGACATAGTGCAGCGGCGCGCAAACCGACGCTTGCGCGCGCGCTCTCAACGTGGCAACGGAGAGCGCGCAGCGGCGCGAAATTCAAAAAGCCTAAATTTACACCTACACTACTTGAACGAATAAAACGAACTGAACAGACGGTAGTGGGGGCGTATAGCGAATACTGCACATAGCAGATACTGCATGGATATCGTTGAATTCCAACATCCTTCCTCAACGATAGTCGCGCGGATGATATTACTAATTTAATCCGCATTTGTCCGTCATGCTTTTTAGCTTTATTTTTGCCAAAGCTTTTGTAAGCATGTCCGCTACTATTTCTTCTGTAGGACAGTACTCATATTTGTTCAGTCCTGGATCCTGTACATCTTTGACGAAGTGATATTTGGTATCGATGTGCTTCGTCCTGTTGTTAAATTTGTTGCTGCTTGTTATTTTTATGCAACTTATGTTATCTTCGTAGATAGTGGTTCGGCTAGAACGATATACTCGGCCTCAGTGGATTACAATGCCACACATGTCTGCTTTCTGCATGCCCAACTGATCGATCCTCCATGATACTGGAACGGGTAGCCGCTGTTGTATTTTCGATCGAGCCTGTTTTCGGCCCAATCTGCGTCCGCATATCCAACTAAGCTGGTCGGTCCGCTCGGCTGTCCCAGGCGTAATTCGTAGTCCCTGGTCCCTTTCAGGTAGTGCGCGACCCTCTTGACCTTGTTCCAGTCGATCTCTGTTGGCTGTTTGTTGTGCTGGCTTAAGATCGTCACACTAGCAACTATATCGGGGCGCGTGTTTACCCCTATATACAGCAGTGCGCCGATCAGCTGTTGATATTTTTCGCCGCCCGGCGTAGGTGGCTGATTGCACCTTATTTTTGCGTAACCCGGATCCAATGGTTCAGCTGAAATTTTGGCATCCTGTAGTCCGGTTCTGCCCACGACATTATCGATATATTTTGATTGCTTTATGCAATAAATGCCGTTCTGATCTCTGCCGAGATAGTATTTTAATTTGCCGAGATCGGTTAGTTCAAAATTCTTCTTCAAAAAATCTGCGACTATGTTTATACTAGTCTCCTTCTTTGCAGCAATTAGAAAATCGTCCACGTGCACGATTAAATAGATGCACTCGTCTTGGTCGCGCTTTATGTACAGACAGGGATCGGCCTTACTCTGTACAAACCCGCATTTCTTCACGATACTGCTGAGTTTATCGTACCAGATTTTCGCTGCTTATTTTAGTCCATAAACAGTTTTCTTCAGTCGACAAACGTGGGTCTCTTTATTGGCACCTGTATAGCCTTCAGGTAGCTGCATGTAGATCGTCTCCTGTAGCTCTCCGTTGAGGAAAGCAGTCTTCGCGTCGAAATGCTTTATTGCCGTACCTCTGTGACCTGCGACGGCTAGGAGGGTCCTGAAGGTTGCTTGTCGCACTACAGGGGCAAAGACTTCATCATAAACGATGCCGTAGATTTGCGAATAGCCTTTGGCGACTAATTTCGCTTTATATCGCACAGTCTCTCCGTCGTCGTTTCTTTTTATTTTAAGAATCCACTTACAATCGATTATGTTTTTTCCTCTTGGTTTAGATACGATTTCCCATGTGTCATTTTTTAATTGGGATTCGATTTCTTCTTGCATAGCCTCTTGCCATTTTTCTTTATCAGGCCTGGATAAGGAATGCTTTACACTGGTCGGCTTGTCGTCCTTTGACACCTTAGCGAGCCTTGTGGTGGCCATGAATCTGTCGGGCGACACGCCCCTGTTGCTTCTTTCTGAGCGCCTGACTTGCATTTCTTCCAGGGGTGCTTCTTCGCCACTTTCGGAACTTATAGATTCATACTCATCTGCACTTGATTCGTTGACATGAGGCTCTTCTTGCTCCTCTTCTTCATTGCAGTTGCCGCTGATAAACTCTATTTCTTCGGGAGGGATGTTGATTCGAATGCCTTTCTCTCGCACTTTATCGAGGAAAGTCACGTCGCGGCTGATCTTGATGCGCTCTGATTTCGAATCTAAGAATTTGGCTTTAGATTCTTCTGAATATCCCAAGAAGATCAATAGCTCTGCTGTGTCGTCGAGTTTTCTTCTTTGCTCCTTGTGGATGTGTATGTAAGCCTTGCTGCCAAATATGTGTAGATTTGATAAGTCCGGCTTTTTCAATGTCCATAGTTCGTAAGGCGTCTGTCGCTCTCGTAGGCAGTCTATTCTGCAAATAGTTAGCTGTGTTCACGGCTTCTGCCCAGTATCTCTTCTCCATACCTGCGTCGATCAGCATGCAGCGTGCTATTTCGACTAGGGATCTATTTTTTCTTTCGGCCACTCCGTTTTGCTGGGGTGTGTAAGCCGCTGTACATTGAATGCGGATGCCCTCAGCTTTTAAGTATGCCTGGAGCTCGTCGTTCACGTACTCCCTTCCTCGATCTGAGCGTCTGGTTTTAGGAGTTTTATGATACGGGGTTTTCGCTATCTCGACGAAATTCTTAACACATGTAGCAGCATCGCTCTTGAGCTTAAGGAAATATACTGTGCAGTACCTGGAGTAATCGTCGATGATCGTTATTGAGGTACCGTTTATTGCCCGGAGTTACGGTCTGCATAGGTCCGCAAACATCTGTATGCAGGAGGTCTAAGATGGCCTGTGCTTTATTGCTGGACTCTTCTGGGAAAGGCGCGCGTGTCATCTTTCCTTTTAGGCAGCACTCACAAATCTCACGTTTTCCGCAGTCCTGTATTTTAACCCGGTGGCTAGGCCCTGTTCTGTTAATTCTTTTATTGCGCTTGAGTCCCGATGTCCGAAACGCCTGTGCCATGTGTGCTGGCAGTCCTCGGTGTGTCCCGAGTTTATTGCACTTATGGCCGCGCTTTTATAGCGGTCCTCATCTCATATAGTTCTGGGGATAATCTGGCTATGGCGACGTTTTTTCCCATCTTTGACACGATGCAGGCGTCGTCCCGGAAAGCTACGTAGTATCCGCTAAACGCTAGTTTTTTCACCGACAACAAATTGCAGGCCAGCTGCGGAATATAGAGTACGTCGTCGATCTGTAGGGTGGAGAGCTTCGTCTCGTCGACTACGCAGTTTATGACTCCGGTCCCGATCCCTTGTACCTTTGCGCTTTTATTGTCGTCGGCTAGTCGCGCGAATCCTGTCTTGCTTTGATCGAAATTGTTGAAAAAATTTCGAGTGTTCACCATATAGCTAGTCGCGCCATAGTCGACAAACCAACACTCTGATCCGTTCGATGCTTTTCCGAGGAGAGCTTTCTCTTCGACTAATTCCGAACATCTTTCAGGTACTATAGAATGCAAGTTAAAAATGGCTGTAACTTGAATCTTATAGCACCTAGAAACCACATAAAAAAACAAAATTAAAGGTTGATTTCTTTGCTTTGATAATTTGCAATAAATTTCTGTACTTAATTCCTTTACAGCAAAGTTTAATAAGAAATAAGATAAAAAATAAAAAAAAACATGATTTTTGGCACATTTTTTAAGGTATACTAGGTAGCTAGTCAAAACAAAGTTTACTTTTTATTTCTTAAATAATATTTAAATAACTTTAATTAATTTAATTTAAATATTTAATAACATTTAAATTAAGCGATTCTATTTATCATAATTACAAATAAAAGGTTTCAGAAAGAAGCTGTCTTGTCTCTATTTTTTGAGGTTAAGTGTACATTTTTGAACTTTTATTTGTTCATTACTATGCTCACAGGCTTTGAATCATTTTTTACAAGCACTATAATTATTTGTTAGTTGTTTAACTAACGTTCTGCAAAATTTGAGCGAATCCTGAACCGACAGTTTTATACAATCAAGAGTTAAAGAAAAATGTGCGAAACGTTAAATGTTTATAACTTTTGTCTCAGGCTCCAAAGCTTTACCAAACTTTAACTTAGTCTTTTTTATAGCAAAATTTACTTATACGCCAAATTTTATCATTTTCTAAATCGACAATCTTTTACTGGTAGTACTTTTTTAAAGGACTTTGTATACCGGGGAAAGACTTTTGTCGTTCCTTTTTCATGAAAGTAAATCATAATCATGAATGAACCTGTCGCCGATGTCGTCTGCTGGATTCGGTCGCGCGACATACTAGCACGCAAGATTCGAACATCTTGGGGCGCTACTGAATTTTGTCCGAATTTTTGTCGTTTCAGAATACTGTGCGCCATCACCAAGAGCTAGTTGACATGGATAAATCCCCTACTGGGTGATGCGTGGCATCCTCGTGGCCGCACGTTTAAAGACAGTCTACCCCGTTACAGAATAAAAGATTAATTGAAAGAAAGAAACAAATTTACACTTTCCGAGTTTTGCCTTTTAAAAAAGGTTCAATTTTAAAGTTGTATAATTTAGCACTTTAATTATATGTAAACAAAAGAATATGAAAGAAAAACCACGTGTTTTTACAGATTTCTTTAAAATCAATATTGCAAGTATAAACACAAGCTTTAATCATATCAATCAATCGCGAAGCTCGAACATTAACGAATCATATATGTATAATATGTGCAAAGCGTTTTGAATAACTTGTTCAAAAAGCAGCACAAAGTGGCAATCCATAGCCGAGTCGTCAGGTCGAGCGTATCGCGCTAGTTTTTAACTTTATTATATTTATATCTTCTCTATTCTATTTATTAATTTGCTTAATAAATACATTTCACATTTTTTTATGTTTTGTGATTTCAGGGAAGCCGCTTTGGAAGCTAGATAAGTTATGTTAACTGTTACAAAACCGAAAAAACTTCGACGGATTAAGTAAAGTTTGTCATTTCTAGAGCCAATTGTGCAATTTTTGGACAGTTATTTCGTATAACTATGGATTCCTTATTATAAACATTTTTCACAAATGTCTGTCACAGCTCCAAATTTGAGTACGAAACCTCATATTTTTTCCTAACACTGGAAATTATTTTTAACAGAAATATCTGCAGAAATGCTTGACAGTTTTAATGGATAAGAAAATCTGTAGGAAAAATTAATTCATACACCAAAATATAAAAATATCACCTGTATCCGATAAACGAAAATGTTATTTTTTGTTAACTAAGTTATTTTATTGTAATAAAATATAATCAACAAAAGAAAAAAAGACAATGTTTTTTTGGAAATAATTTTTGGAATTGATATTCATATATATTTTGGTCAAGACTTTTGGATTCAAGTATCTCCACTCGATTAGAGCCTCCTGTATCTAGGTAGGAGTAAATTTATCTGCCGAGATTAAGTAAAGTAAATCGTTTTTAAAACAAAAACTGTGTTTGTTTCTACATTCGCATGTAAATAAAATGCAGAGGCTCCTGATTAATGGGGATTGCCCATGGGGGCTTTTCACGCAGAGACCTCACTCTAGCTACTACTCAACGCTTCATTTTATCATAACTTATTGCAGATGCGGAAGCATCTTGCAATCTTGCAAGCCACCTTGCAATGAGCACTGCATTGCACTCAATGCCGGTGTCATGAGCAACTGACGGTGCATTCGCATCGGTTTGCGGCTGTCTAAAAGCAGGCTGCATTATGACCTTGGCAAGACTCTCGCTTGCTTGAGTTTTGTTAAAATCTTATCGATTGATAAATTTTGAAGAGCAAGCTATGCTCAACAAGTCTCTGCTAACTAATAGTTCATGGTCAGCAACTTCTCTTGTCTAACTGATTTTCAGGTGACAATAATTGATCAGTCTCTTCGGGCAAAAGCTCGCCTCTAGCCTTCGTAACCGTTTGATCATTACTGTCGGAGTTTTTTTGTTAAAAATAATACCTGATTATACAATCGTGCGCGATGCGGTGACGGGACATCATAGTGAACGCAGATATGCGCTTTAAATTCTTTCGCGAAAATAATTGTGCCTTCGATATTTCCGTACTTGGTATTTGATTCTAAAATTGTTTTTGTTCGGCTCATTTCCTATAGATCCAAACGTAGGTAAGTTGAGCCATCGGCGCCTTAGGCCCATCGCCGAAACCACGAGTTTAAAAACCTTAATAAATTAATAAAATAGACAATTTTCCAATGGCGTTGGGGATGTTGTTAGAACGGTGGATCGCCGCGTATGACTTTGCGCATTGTTTCTTACATATCATGTATAGAATAGAATAGGATGGAATAGAATAATGGTTTACGAGCCAAAAGAATCGTCGATATTTTTAACTTGTAACTTAATTACAAAGAACGAACTTAATATTAACATTTATAGGAGATATATTAAAACACACAATAAATATAATTAAATGTAATAATCAAAAGTTATTATAAAATTAAAAAGTAGATAAATTTATATCTTTTATAATATATGTAACTACAAAGAAAATGTATACAAATTTTAAACTATTTGTAAAATTAATTTCATGAATTTTATTTTATTTTCAATTTTATAAAAATAATGGATACAAAATTCGTTTTTTTTTTTAAATAAATATTACAGATGTGTCTTTGGGGTACGTTTGTAGCACTGATTGGGAATGTTTTAATAAAGTTTTATGATATTAATTTTATCATTTTATATTAGTTATAATATTTTTGTTGTAATAGAGTAAGTATTATAATATTGTTTAATGTACCAAAACGGTACTCGTCGCGCCATCTATTGGCTGTCCAC
The DNA here is from genome assembly GCA_016647725.1 of Nasonia giraulti. Lineage (NCBI taxonomy): Eukaryota > Metazoa > Arthropoda > Insecta > Hymenoptera > Pteromalidae > Nasonia > Nasonia giraulti. Next base: position 103,428 of record QLYP01000121.1, on the reverse strand, counting down.
GATTTGGTGCAGTCAGACGAGCTCACGCGAGAGCAAGCGTACCGCGCATGCCTCGCGACTATACTCTAAACACTGACTATGGCTGTTGCCATGTGTCAATAAACTTATTATTATTCATTGATATTATCCTCAGTATTCTCAATTTACCCACGGATTCCAACAATTTTGTATACTCAAAAGATTAAATATACGTTATAATAGAAATGAATTTTAATTTTTATTTATCTATTACTAAACGAACATTTTATTTTAATTGTATTTAATAAGAAAATTATATAGTGAATTTAATTTTTAGTAAATTATAATTCAAGTTATAAATGGCTTTTAAATGTTGATGATGGAATATTTCCAACTAGTTTTGAAAGTATCAATGAAGTAGTTGAAATACCAGAAGAAATTGTATGCACTTATAATATTATTGATAAAACTTATGGTAGTAGCTTTAATAAACAAAATATTAATAAAAGAGTAATTTCATCTCGAAAAAATAGAGATGTATTAATAATGAAATTCTATTGTCAAGACCGTACTTGGTATAAGGATAGTCTGCGCGAGTATACAAATAATTATTTAAATTAAGAGAAACTAGCCTTTGGCTCGAGAGCCTTATATTACTAGAGATACACGCGGACTGTACGATTTGAGTATGTCCCACGATACTCGTTTGCGCGGACGCGAATTTGTGCGCGGACGGTATTCTGTCCGCGACTACGTTTGGCGGACGTAGGAGTGTCCGCTGCTACTTGCGGTCGTTGCAAGCAAGTTGCTTGTGACACTTCTGTATCCTGTGGACACAACGTTATGCCCGCTAAACTCACCTCGTGTGTGGACGTTGATGGTTTGTCCACACGTATCGAACTCTTATCTTCGTGACTGCATAGCTGATTTGAATTTATTTGTGCCAATTAAGGTTTAATTATTATTAACAATTTAATACACAAGATTTTCAATAGTATTGATTGTAATGTTTTTATTGGCCCAGAGCACTTCACATACGTTCAGAATACAGATTTGACTGAGTTTAGATGTTGTATTATTTGATTCGCAAGTTGTTCGTTTTACGGTTGTTTATTAGAAATTTTAGTCTAATTTCTTAGCTGTATTTATATTTTATCTTAACAACTTACAGTTTTTATAAACCTGCGCACTTGAGATGGTTCTAAACACCCGTTCATGACAGATGCTGATTGTTACAATCTACACGTGTTCATGTGGCAATATATAGTTAAGATGATCTCTAAAAAAAAACTTATCCAAAGTAAAAAGGTTAGACGCGTTTGATGTTTTGCGTATCATCATGAATTTCAATAATTATTTTTGCTGTGAAATTACAGATTAAAAAACAACTGAGATCAATTAAAAAAAGCCCAGTTTAAAATCATATTATTTTATTTATAATACGACTAACAAGAAATCATTATGTTAATTAAGTGCTCAGTCAAATGATTAGTAATTTAAACTTAAGTAATATATTGATCAATTATACAAACAACTCAAGATACTTACTATAAAATTGTTATTGTAATAAAATGAAATATTTTAAATGTAAGAGTATGTACCATGAATAAAATGTAAGGGGCATAGCAAGTAACACTTCTAACCTTTCTACTTTGGTTAAGTTTCTTTTAGAGATTTCATGTCTTTTTGAGCAAACTTGTTGAAGTATGTACCTTAAATTTGTTCTAAGAATAAAATACACGATGATGGGGTTCGCGTATAGTGCACACTTACATTTTTATTACGGGAATATCGATATCTCTCGTGTATGGTATCCAGGTGCATGAGGTCGCCGATGACAGGGTCTTGTTGATGCGCTCCATAGCTTTTGATACCTGGACAGTAAACATAATGATTTGAACATTTTTGCACCAAGAAGTACAGTGTGCACTGACTCCGTTATCGGTCGCACCCTAGACCGCATTCATGGCCGATATTGACACGTAGATACAAAAATCTACAGCGCGCAATATATTTTGATAGCCTCGTCATCGAAGACCCTTAGCACCTAGACATCGAGCGTGACCGGCTACCATAAAATGATATTTGCATGTATGCACAAAAAGTCACGCAATCCACTTCCTGGGCCCCGTCATCAGTGACCCCGAATACTCAGAAAGTTTGTGCAGCGACAGTGCGGCAGCTGTTCAAAAACATTACCTTAAATTTAAGCAGACAAAGTAAACACATTTACTCTGCGCAACTTATAGAAATTTATGGCAAAGCGATACCCAACTTTATTACACATAATAGCTTGTGCGGCCAACTTCATGGTCCTACCACACTGGAGAAGAAAGTAGAGATACTGTTTTGAGCATTCGTGATATATAAACTCGTTTATTATTAAACGAAATGTCCATTTAACAAATATTTTCATTGGAAACCATAGTTTAGCTCAAAAAACATACTAATAAGCCAGAAAAACTCACGAACAGTAACGATAAGCATTTTTTTCTGTATCATAAAAAATCCGAGCACCAATATAGAAGTAAATAGTGTCACGGGTGCCGCGGCTTCGTCTGCTTTTCTAACAGCATTCGTGGCGCTACCGCGCCACTTGATTCCTGCGGGCCGTGCGACTGCACACCCCAAACTGATGTGAATTTTTGATATTTTAACGTTTTCATCAATAATCTATAGTTATCCCTATTGATAAATCTCAAACGAGAAATCTACTATTAGGTATACTGTCCTATTAGGTTAACTTCTTAAGTACTCTTATGAAGTTTGTTATAATTGAACAATTTTTTCTTAATAGTAAAACCGTATTCAAAAATAGATGCATTGAAACATTCTGAGCAATATTTTTATTTTAAAATATTAGACATTAAATTTCAGGTGAGCTACTCATAGTGATTCCACAATCAACAAAATGTCATTTGATTATTGACAACTGAATTTTATCTATTTATACAATTTTAAAAATCAGCGGGACTGCGAATGTAATTTCATTTTTTTTTTATTTAATATTAAGTGGCGCAGTAGCGGTAGCCAGGGTGACCGATGACGGCGTCTAGGTTGTCCGATGATGAGGTCTAGGTGGTGCGCTCTGTAATTTGTGGTGTCTAGGGAAATAAATCATATGAAGATGGCGTCTCGGTAAACAAGTTGGCCGATGACGAGGTCTAGGTTGTGCGTTCCGTAATTTGTGGTGTCTAGGGAAATAAATCATATGAAGATGGCGTCTAGGTGTACAAGGTGACTGATGACGACGTCTAGGTGGTGCGCTTCGTAGTTTTTGGTGTCATAGTGTAATAATAATATTCGTGGACAGCAAAAATGTACACTTATCTAAATTTTTCTAACATACATCATCAATCATAGCTACCATACTAATATGTTGCGACAGAACAACTAGTGTTTTCATGTTTATGATAAAAATGTTACAAAAATACCATTGTTGAAAGGTGCTAAAGATGCTTATATTTTATTTTTAGAGAAAAGATGAAATACGCAAAAAAATGTACTAAAAAGGTCTGAAATCTCTAACTGAGGATCATTTTAATAATCAATTAAGTATGGAAAATTATGTAATTTTATTCAAAATCATATTTTATATCCTTACATAAAGATCAATTAATTTTATTATCATTTTATTTAATACTTATCTAAATTATTAAACGAGTCAATATTTAAAATATATTTCGATATAGTGTGCGTAAAATGCACTTTAACGCACGCTCCACGTGCCTTCAAGCACATTTTCCGCCCCCTGTATCGGAAAATAACGTTCGATACACATGCGAAAAATTGATTTTTAAAATTGTATAAATAGATAAAATTCAGTTGTCAATAATCAAATGACACTTTGTTGATTGTGGAATCACTATGAGTAGCTCACCTGAAATTTAATGTCTAATATTTTAAAATAAAAATATTGCTCAGAATGTTTCAATGCATCTATTTTTGAATACGGTTTTACTATTAAGAAAAAATTGTTCAATTATAACAAACTTCATAAGAGTACTTAAGAAGTTAACCTAATAGGACAGTATACCTAATAGTAGATTTCTCGTTTGAGATTTATCAATAGGGATAACTATAAATTATTGATGAAAACGTTAAAATATCAAAAATTCACATCAGTTTGGGGTGTGCAGTCGCACGGCCCGCAGGAATCAAGTGGCGCGGTAGCGCCACGAAGGCTGTTAGAAAAGCAGACGAAACCGCGGCACCCGTGACACTATTTACTTCTATATTGGTGCTGAATAATGTAATAATCAAATTGTTCTATAATCGAAATGTACTAAAATCTCTAAAACTGCAAGAACAAAAAAAAAAGAATATATACTTGCTGATTTTAGATCTCTGAACTCTAAACTGGTAAAATATAAATTTTAGATCCTTATTTTATAAACCACCATCACTTAATCGGCATTTTAGAAACTTGAAGGGGTCTTAAACACCTTACAGATTATCAAACCTATGCTGTGACTTTTTCTATTTTTCTTATAGGGTATGTAACGCGTTATTGAATATAAGTAGTTGTACATGAACGGAAATTATCGTAGAAGTATTTTGCAATTTTTTTTCATTAAGAATGATTGCCATTTGGCTTGTCGAGCGAATTTTGGCCATAAAAATCGGATTTTGATACACTGTGCGCCGTCGCGCGATCATGCGAAAGAATGAGATCCTTGGATGCAGTGAAATGGGATATCAGCTAGTCAATTAAGAACACATAGGATATAGGGGAAACGAAGTACTCTTTATTCCCTTCAGCAATCATTTCTTCTATATCTTCTTTTTCCTCCTAGTTCTTCTTGCGGTCCCGTAGGATCTCTACCAAGATCTTCTTGCGTGCGGCTCGCTCCGAGCATTGATGCGACCGCTTCACATCCAGGTGGCCGCAGATGTAGCATCTCGGCTCTTTCTCCCTCTTCTTCCGGAGATACTCGGCGCGCTACTGCTTCTTTATCCGTGCACATTCTTCCTCGTGGCGAGCCCGTGTCAATGTAATATATTATGAAGATGTCAATAATCGCCCGTTGCGGCACCTTGTTCACGTCATTCGGGATGATAACGCTGTCGGCTTTAGTTGTTTCGGCCGATTTGCTTTAGTCGAGCTCTTAGTTGGGCCGGGCTTACGCTTTCCACCCTGCTAATTCGTCGTAGCTTCGAGTAGCTCCGTTTACGGGTCCCCCACTTCTCTCCGCCACCGCGGATGTCGACCCATATTTACCGGGCCGTTGCTTGCGCTTGCGCTTCCCTCTCGCCACTACGTCCGTTGGCTTGAGCTCAGACTCAAGTTCGCACGCTTCTGGTGGGTTGCTCATCGCCTTCACCTCTCAAACATCCCCCGGTGATCAAGACTCATCGTTATCCCCCTCTTCGTCGTCTTTGTCATAAAAGATCTTTATTTCTTTGGCCGACACTAGCTTCTGCTTTTTCGATTTTTATCGGTCAGCTCGAATGTATTCAAATTGACTTGGGCCGTTATTGTATATGGGTCTATGTACAGAAAAGCCAATTTTGCCGTGATGCCTTCCGCCGCAGACAATATTACGTGTCTCCTATTGGCAACGTCGAAAGTTAGCACTAGTCAGCGAGCATCGAAAAATACTGCCTGGCGATCTTACGACTCGGTGGACAGGGCTCGCTTGCACGCTCGTGCAGAGCTAGCAGCTTGACGAGGCGGTTTCGCCACGCTCCTACAGCCTCCTACTGTGCAGCCCCTTGATCTTCTTTCCCTCTAATTGTAAGTCGCTCGCGCACGCACACTAACACCGCAGGCGTATATGTGTGAGTCTCTTGTTCACCGACGCAGCATATCTAACGATGTGTGCAATGTACATGCTTAAGATAGAAGAGTGTTCAGAACTCTCTACGCTGTGGAGGGAAGAAGCAATCATGCTCAGAGAGCGCAGCAGCGAGCTAAACTTTTGGCAAGGATTGTCAGTGGTGAACCTTCTTAGTTGTGTACGTTGTCCCCGAAGTGTATTAAGTCTTATTCGGTATATATGTCAAGATTACCCATAAGATGTTTGATATCATTAAATTAAGTACCTGATCATCAAGTTCTGCGGTTTTTTCGTTATCGCTTAATGTACATTCATTGTAAAAAGCCTCGATTTCATTGATACTTTCGTCATCAGATTCTGAAGAAGTATTTTCATTGTAATTTTCACTAGAATTATCATTTATTTTTTCATTAATTTCATCATTCTCATCATCACTATTGGAACAATCGCTGGTTGAAATTAGATCGCAATTACTGAATAAACTATATGTTCATTCTGAATCACTTTCTTTAACTGCAGATACATTAAATGAGTCAAAATGAGATTCCTTTTGTTTTTCTTCTTGAATATCGTGATTTGTTGGAAAGGAATTAATTTCCGTTGAAATATCAGTATCACTACTATTGTCATCTAATAAATTTTGATATGACTTGTCACTATTAGCACTGTTAATAGTGTTAGGACTACTTATACTTTCATAAGATTTCTCGTAACTTTCATCATCACTGTCGTATTCATTTGACTATAGAAAGAAAAAATCAAAATTAAGGTTTTATACTAAAGGCGTTTTACGTGCAACAAGATCTGCAGTTTCTAGTGTTTAAATTTTTGTACATTCAAAATAATTTACTAGACAATGTTTGTAGCAAGATTAGTAAAAACATAACATTATTATGTTAGAAATGAATTCTGATCATATTGTGTATGCCATCAATAAAAAGGTTATTCAAATATCCGACAGAAAATTATTCCTGTAAAATCTATGTCCTTATGAAAATAATGTGCACAGATCTGTTCATAGATCATTGCATAGTTTTTTGCATAAATCTCTGCACGTATCTCTGCAGAAAATTCGGACCGTCTTCTGTTTATTTTCAAACATATTAAAAGCAGAAAAATAATATAATAAGTGCCTTTATAGGTGTTACCCTCAGATGATTGCGATGTTGTACGTCATAGCCATGTAAAAACCCGGGTTTACGTTTCGTGTAGCAAGAATCCCAGAACGCCGACTCGAGCTACAGACGATCTGCTTGTGCGGAGCCAGCATTTTCAAAGACGTCAAGTCCTGGGAATTCGCTAAACTCGCCAATAGTCGTGAGCTCGAGGAAAAAGTCAGCCAGCCTGGGATGGCGCAAGATAAGCATCCAATCAGCTCGTCTCCTGCCTCGCCCAGCCAATCAAACGTTGTTATTGGCCGTGCTCTTGCGAGCGAGAGAGAGAAAGAGAGGCGCCGAGCGTGCGATAACTACGCAATACGTCAGATCTCGTGCTTATCTCGCTAACGTTAGACGTTAGCATTTTGCTTTTAAGAAAACTATGAGAGGTGTGACGAAGCTCAGCCAGCTCAGCAATGCATTGAGAAGGACGCATCGCACCAGGTCAGCCAGCCTTCGTCTATGTAAGAGAGAGGAGAGGAGAGATAGATACAGAGAGAGAGAGAAAGGCTTGTGTTAGTAAAAGATTGGGGCGCGCGAGCTGATGTGCTTGTCCGTGAGCACATCGCGAAACTGAGCCGGTGCTGTAGCCTCGGGGTGAGCGCACGTACCAGATATATGGAGGGTGTACACGAGTGTGCGAGAAAAAGAGAGACCATGCCAGCCGCGCAGTGGCACGCAAGAGCCAAGTCAAGAGCGCGTACATGTGCGAGTGAAAGAGATTTAGATTTAGATTTATATGTTTTTATTTTGTACATTATGTTGTACATATTTAGATATAGTAAATACAAAGAGAGAAAAAAAATATTATTGTGTAAGAAGTGATAGTGTGAAGAGTGAATGGAATGAGGTGAAATGAGATGGATGGGTGTGTATGTATGTTTGCGTCATGTTTGCGTGTTTTCCAATTTAAAAAGTATGATTTAGCTGTTTGTTTAAAGTGTGATATGGATAGTGTGTTGCGAAGGTGAGATGGAAAGCTATTCCATAGGTAGGAAGCACTGATGAAAAATGAGTTCTTCAGCGTCTCTGTCTTGAAGGACGGGATGTCCAGGGGGGTCACCTCACCCCTTACAGGCCTGAGCGCG